>VDFB02040866.1:0-48947 GCA_007258455.2 Sequoia sempervirens
AAAACAGATGGCGCTTCCACCTTTTTGCGGTAAGACAGAGCTTGGTTTTGATGGCAAAGGCTATGGCAAAGACGCAAAATGATAAAGTAAGGCCAAAGTATCAAAGATTTCACAGATTTTTCATAAGAAAACACTTCAATCAAGCACAATCCTATGATTAATGTTAAGGGTATGGCTAGGCAAGGTCTTAATCTAGGATGCACAAAGCTTCTAGGGAGTCCTCGATATACTCTCGGTACGTGAGGCACAACCGTGAACACCAGCCTATCACAAGCGTGAGTCGGGAACCCTAGCGAGATACTGAAAGGCTCAGACCAACTCTTCACGTCTATCTAGGTATCACCCTAGCTTCGACGCTCTGCCAATTACGACGTGACTGGATTGGGGTACAACTTTCATTCTCCCCCCTTTATATACCCCGCCGGTATGTGTGGTTGGAATTGTCCCTTGGGGTGATAAAATCCCCAAGCAGGTCCCACTAAAAAGAAGACACTAATCATTTCCAACTACTCCCCAGGCTCACACGAAGTGCAAGGGGAAAGTGAAAACAAATTAATGCCCCCTTGAGTAACACAAGAATAAACAATCACAGCAAGCAATGAAGTTTATTCTCCCTAATTAAACTATGTTCCAAAACAACAAGGATAGTTTTTGAAAATTTGATCAAATAGATAGCCCTGCAAACAAATGTTAGTTGTCTTTTTCTTCGTTCTTAATCAATTATGCCATAATATGCTGCAAAACATTAGCAAAAAATACCAATATTCTTGCCAAAATAATGTTAGAGGGTTACTACTTGAAAATAGCAAAAAATGAGAGCAAAAACGAAGTTAAAATGACTGTTTTACCTTCCAAACTGTGCTAATTTGGGGCACTTCTACCTTTCTGTAGCAAAATAGGGGCGCTTCCGCCTTTTTGCAACAAAAACAAGGGCACTTCCACCTTTCTGCAGCAAAAATAGGGGCACTTCCGCCTTTCTGCAGCAAAATGGGGGTGCTTTCGCCTTTCTGTAGCAAAAATAGGGGTGCTTCCGCCTTTCTGAAGCAAAAATAGGGGCGCTTCCACCTTTCTATAGTAAAGAAGAGGGCACTTCCACCTTTCTACGGAAAAATGGGGGCGCTTTCACCTTTCTGCAGCAAAAATAGGGGTGCTTCCGCCTTTCTGCGACTTTTTTCTACAAAATACTTAGCAAAAACGAAGGTTAAATGCAAGATATAGGGTGCTTCTGCCTTTCTACGGTAAAAAGAGGGCGCTTCTGCCTTTCTGCAGTAAAGAGGAGGGCGCTTCCGCCTTTCTACAGTAAAGAAGAGGGCACTTCCACCTTTTTACGACCTTTTTCTGCAAAATACTTAGCAAAAATGAATGTTAAATGCAAGATATAGGGCGCTTCCGCCTTTCTATGGTAAAAGAGAGGGCGCTTCCGCCTTTCTACAGTAAAAAAGAGGGTGCTTCCACCTTTCTGCGGTAAAGAAGAGGGCACTTCCGCCTTTCTGCAGTAAAAAGGAGAACGCTTCCGCCTTTCTGCAGTAAAAAGGAGGGCGCTTCCGCCTTTCTGCGACCTTTTTCTACAAAATACTTAGCAAAAATGAATGTTAAATGCAAGATATAGGGCACTTCCGCCTTTCTACAGTAAAGAAGAGGGCGCTTCCGCCTTTCTGCAGTAAAAAGGAGGGCGCTTCCACCTTTCTGCAGTAAAAAGGAGGGCGTTTCCGCCTTTCTACGACATTTTTTTGCAAAATACTTAGCAAAAATGAATGTTAAATGGAAGAACCCGTTTGTGTGTCCTACCGGGCGTGCCAGAAATGTGAACTTAAAAATTTTATCCTACTCTAACGTGCAAAATAACTAAGAAATGCAAGTGATAAAAGACTAAAGACACTTCAAGATTAGCCAAAAGAGAGATAAAACAAGAAGGAAAATAGACAAAATAAGATATAAACGATTTCACCTTCCTTGTTGTTGATGTCTCCTTGATTGGCCCTTGCTTGGGATGATTTTGTGTGCTCCTTAGATGTTTTCTTGAGTGACTAAATACAAGATTAAATGTGCAAAATGATTAAAAGAGATGGCTAGATGATGGCAAAGGATTGAAAGTGCAAATTGGCAGCATGTAGTTATTAAATGGCTAAGTGTTGAAAATGTCCTTGAGGGGGGATTTATAGAAGAATTTGAATTCTCTAGAGAATTCAATGGTTGAGATTCATCCAACAAGGTCAAGATGAAGGGCTATGGTGGGTTGAGAACTCACAAGCCCTCACATCTTGACATGTGAATGGTGAAGTGGCTAAGGGGATGAGGTGTAAGTGAGGTGGCCAAAAGGTACATGATGTGGAGGAAGTACAAGTACCTTGCAAGTACATTGGGAGATGGGAAGAATCTTGGGTGAATAAAAATGAATTTCAAATTCACAATGATTGGAAGAATCTGGTGGATAAGACAATGCTTCCAAAAGGTGGGAGTTTGTCACATGTGACTTGATGTGATAAGTCAAAGGTTCTAGAAGATGCATGGGAAAAGGGGATTCTAGGAAGAATAAAAAAGAATTAAAATTTTTTTGGGGAATGGGGAGAGTTGACCAAAGTACTGATTAGGCTTAATTAATCAGTAATTAGAGGATAAATGAGGATTAGAAGCCAACTTGCAAAAGTTGGAGGATGTGACACATCATAATCAAGGATTAGGCATATGCACATCCCTAATGAAGAAATTAGGAGATGGATTAGGATTAAATGAAAATGATATGTGAGGAATTAAATAAATGTAATATTTATTTAATTTATTTGATGAAAAGAGGATTAAGGAGGGTAAGGTATTTAATTATTAATTAAATACCCTAGGGATTTGGCAGAATTAAAGATATTAATTAAATAATAGTAATATTACTTAATTAACTCGGATAAGAGGATGTTTAGACGAAAAGTGATAAATTTGGATAAATTAAGTGTCCAAATTTGGATGTCTACAGTTTTAAACCCTTCAGTGAAGGGGAAGGAAGCTCTTGTTGGGGTTGATTATGTTCCGCCACAGCCTAGGCCAAAGGCAACACCTCAACCTGTTGCTATCATTATAACATAGCCGAATGTTTCTCCTCTCATGACAGGAGCTCAAAGGCAGCCTCACAACCCTTCTCCTCCTAGGGAAGAAGGGGAATATGTTCAAGAAAAGTGGAGATTTTCCTCTCCTTCTATCCAGATTGGGTCAGTTCCACCAAAAAATTTGCAGAATCGTTTCTCTTCTCTAAATGAAAAGAAACCAGACTTCGATAATATGGAGGAGTTTCATTCATGAATTTCCTCTTATGGAATGTTCGAGGTCTGACAGACCTCTCCAGAAAGTATTCTGTTAGGGATACCTTATGTAAGTATTCTATTATTGAAGTGCTTTGTCTCTAAGAAGTTATTTTTTTTATTTTTTTTCTTGTTTCAGCTAGTCACTCTATTTGGCCAGCCAGTAAAATATTTTGTACCACTCATGATGTTGGGCATGGTGGAGTTGTCACTCTTTTGTCCAAATGGTGGCACTCTTGTGTGGTCGACCATGGGTTTGATCCCACTCATCGGCTCGTCTGGATCCTTCTCAACATTGATAATCATTCCTTTGGGATTATTAATGCATATGCTTCTAATGATGTTGTGGAACGTTCTTTGCTCTGGCACTGGATTGTTGATTCATTTCCAATTTCTACCTAGTTACTATGTGGGGATTTCAATATGATTGAGATGGCATATGGAAAAGATGACACCTTTCCATTCATATGGGTAGTTGGTGAAAGGGAGGCGTGGTTTTACATGCGCAATAAATTGGGGCTCTTTGATCCCAACATTGGTTGCCACCATTCTCATTCTCTCTGGCACACTTGGTGTAATTTCAGGGCCGGTTCTGATAGAATATTTAAGCGCCTTGATCGTGCTATGATCTTAGCTCAATATTTTTTCTCTTTTGACAGCTCTTCTCTCCTGGTTAAGCTATTAATGGATGTGACTTTGTCAAACCACTTCCCCATTTCTTTTCACATTGAATGGGAGACTCAACAACCTCGCACGTGTAAAACTATTTTTTTTCTAAACACATGTTTACTCTGCCACAAGCCTACCCTGGCCCACATTCGCAGAGTTTGGAATCTGGAGTGCAGGCCAACTCATCATATAGGCTAGATTACTTGATGGAATGATGCTATCACTTGCACGGCTATATTTCTATGCATTTATGGGCGCCGGCTGGCTATCTTTCGTTGGCAGTCTTATGAGGCTACCACCACTGACCTCTGCTCAACTACTGAGGCTTTGGCGGCCAACCTTTTTTCTCCATCATTGAAAATCAGGGTGATAGAATTAAGACACAAAAAGCAAGTTGCAAACAATTATGCTGCCAAAGGTGCGCAAATCAAAGTCTGATTACATTGGTTAAAAATTGGTGATCATGCCTCCAAAGAGTTTTTTTTGGCTTTGTGTGTTAGGCACTCATCCCCGGGCATTAAAAAAATTAAAGATGGCATTCAGGTGCTTTCTGAGCTTCTTGACATTCTCCAAGCCTTTGTGCGTCATTATAAGTAGGTTTTCACTACACAGGAACCCACGCCTGTGCGACAACAAGCCCTTTAGGATTGCCTTGTTTTGGTGCCAAATAGGCTTTCCTCAGCCCAAAAAAAAATTTTGATCAATTGTTAACAATTGATGATCTCCAAGAGGTTGTCAATTCCATGGTTGATGACAAAGCCTCGGGGATTGATGGGTTTCCTTGTGAATTCTACAAGGTCCTGTGGGATTGTGTTGGGAAAGATCTGCATCATGTTTACTTAGAGGCTTTTCATGCTAATTCTCTAGGTAACTTAATAAACAAAGGCAATATAAAATTCATACCTAAGTCTAGTGAGTCGGAAGACATTTGCAACTAGAGACCTATCACGCTTCTCAATGTCTCCTACAAGATCATCGCCAAGGCTTTGGCTCTAAAGAACCACCATATTTTACCTCAGATTGTGTGCCCAGAGTAAACTGGGTTTATCAAATCCAAGTTTATTCTGGACAATATTATTGTTGTTTGGGAAGGCATGGAATGGGCCAGGCGTTCAAACCAGAAAGCCATGTTTATCAAAATTGACTTTGCAAAGGCCTATGACCGTATTGAATGGCCTTTTATTCTTGCTATGCTGCAAGCTTTGGGTTTTGGGCCTAACTTCATTCAAACTATTTGAATTCTCTTTGTAGATGCCTCTGCTTGCATCACCATTAATGGTCATCAATCCTCTGCCTTTGGAATCTTTCGTTCTATTCGGCAAGGGTGCCCGCTTTCCCCCTCTCTGTATGTGCTTGTTGCTAAGGGATTTGGCTACCTTCTGGCTAGCATGGTTTCCCAGCAACGTGTTAGGGGCATCTCTCTGCCCAACTCTCAGGCTTAGCTGGTTAATGGCCATTTTGTTGATGACTCTTTCCTCACTCTCCTGGAGGAAGAAGATACTATTAAAGTAGCCCTGGATTGTCTTAACATCTTTTGTCTTGCTTTTGGTTCTGCCATTTAGTGGCACAAAAATTTGTGCTATAGACAGTCTATCTTTCCTTCTCCTCCTTGGTTGTAGCAATATGGTTGGCAGTGGATTGGGCCAGGAGAGATTTTTTGATTTCTGGGCATTCCCTTTGCTTTCCAGGTGTCCTCGGCTGAGCTATGGCAAGTTGTGCTCTCTAGAGTCAAGCAGAAGCTTGCTTACTAGATTACCAAGCCCCTCTCTCTGGTAGGGAAATTTTAAGTGTGCTCCAAAGTTCTGGCAACTACCCATGTCTACTATTCTTCCTGTTGGGCCCCTTCCAAAGTTGCCTACGGCAAGCTTGAAAAATTGCTCTGAGATTTTCTTTGGGCCTCCTCTGAATCCCACAAAGGGTTTCACCATGTTGCTTGAGAATTTTTTTGCCTTCCTAGAGATTTTGGAGGACTTGGGATGCTCTCCACTCAACGACAAGGGACTGCTTTATGTGTTAAATGGATTATCCATGCCCTTATTGGGGATGGGGCCTAGAAAATTCTTCTCAGGCATTATATTCAATCAAGATTTCTTGTACATAGACCCACCTGGAAGGGGATTGGCTTTCAAACCCTTTTGTTCATGGAGGAACCAGTCCAAATTGTTGTGACTTTTGTGGCCAAAAGTATTTGGCGAGCCTGGGAGGCTGTAAAGCCCTGGCTCCATTAGGTTGGCTCTGGTTTTCGTGATGGGCTTTCTCTCAACCAGCAAAATATTTGGTGGTCACCTATTTTTGCTTGCAATGGTCAATCATTGGATAACTCTCCTTGGCTTAAGGCACTCAGATTCCACAAGAAGGGTATCTAGACCCTACAACAGTTATTGCATAGACCCACAATGCATATCATGTCGTGGGAAGATTTTTGTGCCCTGTACAGGCGTCATAACCAAGACCGTGCTACTTATGATGGTCTAGTGAATGCTATTCCTTCATAAATGCTTCATAAGGTTGGAATTCATGGGACCAAACCCTGGTGGAAAGACTAGAAGTGGTATCCAGACACCCCTTTCAGGAATTACAAGCCTCAGCTTGGTTACAGGTGACTTTCACCACATTTTCCTATGATTCAGAGTTTGAACTAGAGGTGGCTTCTTCAATCTCCCGCTCATGTCTAGCGTAAAAGATTTGTTGTCACTTGGTCTGCAAGTGTTGAGACAAAACTTTCCCACTTTGCTTGGTGTATTCTTTTCCAAGGCTTGCCTGTGGGATCTCGACTTGTTCACCTGGGGGTCCAGGACCCTCGTTGCCCTTTTTGTGGGTAAGCTGAGACTTTTAAGCACCTTTTCTAGTTTTGTCCCAGAGCTTAGCAGCTTTGGACTTGGATTCATGACTTCTTTTGGCCCTTTAGGCTAGATCCTTTCTCCTGGCATATGGTTATGCTGGGAGATTATCCCAGAATTCCTACTAAATTCACCTAGCTTTGGCACACTTTCAGGGTGGAAATTCTCTTCAATATCTGAAAAGAAAGAAATGCTTGCATATTTGCTCATTCTCAAATGGATATTAATGTATCTTTATATGCTAAAGCTATTATTTGTTCTAACATGCTTTTACAGATTCAGGTGCAAGCTAACAAAGTTGCACTTGAAGTTGCTCACCTGCAAGTGTTGTTGGATCATTGGGGAAATGCCTCATGTACTATTGCTCGGGTGCCTACTTCGCCCACCTCTTTCTGTGATCGGTCGCCCTCTCGGGGCTGGTAGCAGAGTGGTTTTGTGTGTCCCCACTCTCAGCCTCTGCTTCGGCGGGATTCTCACACTCCTCGATGAATCTGCTCTCCTCCACCGCAGGCTAGCCAGGGGTGGCCTTCTAGTAGTGCTTTGGGGAGCGGCAGTGGTAGTTCCGGGTGGCCCTCTTGCTTCTGGCTCTGTTTGGCCAGATACTGGTAAAAATTTTCCAAAACTAGCGCTTGCAATCTCACCCTAGTGCGAGGATAAAGATAAAGAGAAGGAAAAAGTTGTTGATGATGGTTGGGGTCCTCCTCGTGACACCACTCCAGACCCCGCTGATGTATGGGGGAAGAACATGGATGACAGAGACCCTCCTAGCTCTATTGGCACTACTTTGGCCACTTAATGGCCCTCTTTTTATATGTTTTGTAATCTTGGACTTTCGAGCTCGGCCCATGTGATCTTTTGGTTTTTCTACGTGTTGCCCATATGACTCTCGGGGTGTGCCTTCTTACCACCCATCTTTTTTTGTGAATATGTATCTTTATCTTAATTTAATATAGATAACTGCCTATTCATCAAAATAATAATAATAATAATGGGCATCAACTCCCTTGGGTCACTTTATTGGAAAAAAATCTAGGCAATTTTATATGTTTATTTGTTCTAAAATAAATTAGATGTAGAATTTATCTTTGTATTATATCCATAAGGATACAAAATATTATTCTACATTATCAACATTATAATCATATATATTATATGAGGTGTGTTAATTAAGACTATATTATATTTTTAGTATCTCTTTCTCTTATTGAATGTGTAACGGTGCTTCTATCTATGTTCACATTTGTATTGCATGTTAAAATCTAACTTTTTGGTTAATTAGATATATCTTCCAACTAGTTAGCAATGAATTTTCCTACATGTCACTCATCAATCCAACACCAATAGTTGGTAAATCCCAACCATACAAATTATTTATTGGAAAACCTTCATATGTTATTGTTGTTGCATACATGTACTTATTCCTAGTATTGAAAAGATTTTTTTAGAATAACAAAGAAGGTTTACAATCCAAAAGAATGAAAAAAACCAAGATTTTTGAGTCTATTAAGAAACATAACTTGAAATTTGTTTAGAATATTATCAAAAAACTCTTGGAAGAATAAAGGAAACTAATTTTTAACACTTATTTTTTAAATATCCAAGAACTATGATTTTGGGTCTTGAAATTGCTACTCCAAAATCCTAAAACTTTATTTCACCTTTAAGGTCAAGGGGTTCCTTCAAGAGGGTAAAAAAAGGGTTCATCCATATAGTATCTAGGGTTAAAGGCCAATTTATGAGAGTGGGTAGTCTATCCTACACATTTGGATCAACTTGACTTACGAGGGTATTCCTAGATGTGTCCTCAATAGGCTTGCAAATTAATAAAATATAACATGACAACAATAATCAAAAACTATACCCAAATGTACACTTGACCCCCATACTAGTCACTAGGCCAAGATAAACTAGTTACATAAGACGTGTTTTGATATCTAATAAAACATATAAAACATGATTCACTAAAATGAATTATTTCAAGGCTTGATTCAAATATTTCCCTAGTAATACATCAAATCATGAAATGCATAGAAACCTACTTCTAATCCTAAACTAATAGTTAAATATTTTGTTCATTTTTTGAGTTTGATTGGTCGAAAAAAATTTAGGCTAGTGCCTATTGATTGGGTAAAGAGTCACAACTTACCATAATGAACAAAAAAATGGAAAAATAAGGAATGATCAATTATGCATTTACATATACTGGAGATATAACACCAAAGTATAAAACATACTAAATAATTCATCAACACACTATAAATATCTATATGGAATTTTCAAGAGACCATTACAAGACTCGTAATAAATTAAAAATTGTATTACATTTGTCAAATTTGTATTACAATCATACCAAAAAGTGTGGTTAAAAAAACTCGATTGAAGAGTTTCTTGAAGTTCTATAGGTGTTCATGAATAAATTCATATACTATGTCATATGAAATGTTGCAAATCCCTAGAGAAACATGCAAATGATGCTCAAAATGGACTTGGCTAGACTAGTTTGTAACTCTAGATGAATATGGCACTTATAAGTGTCTAGAAATAGTAGGGACCAACCACAAATAATGAATTAAAATACCTACATATATATCCTTAGAACAAAACCCACACTTAGGCATAGAGTTGAGATAATATTTATCAAGGGCACAAGATCAATCCTACTCAAAATGGATTCCATTAATCAAATAGTACACATATAAATTGAGGAGATCCATCAAATTCATGGCACCACATGTAGAAGTGGGTGGACCATGCCTTCTTTTTTAGTGCCTCACTCATTTTAAAACACTTTTAAAATATTCACCTTTCTAAATAGTTAGGATTTTGTTCTCCCAAAATAATGTTGGCAATCTCATAGAACTTAAGAACTAAAGTGTTTCAATAATAAGGTTAGAAAATTCTCCCCAATACCTAATGTCCACATATCTCTTTATTTTTAGTTAGAACCTCTAGTTTATAAAACTTGCTAGCACTTTATAAGAAATGCAAAAATTGCATTGATCCTTTACACAAGTTTTTAAATCCCCCAAAAATGAAACACACCAAACACTTTATCAGTAGTTATGAACTACATACCAATCGCCAACATCCACATATTTTTCCATAGTTGATCTCCTTCTTTAATAGTTGGCACTTGGACAAGGATTGTTACCAACACCAATTGTTTATGACCACTTAGAAAATACTACATTTTTTGAAAATCCCATTGAGCTATGGTAAGAAAATTAGAACCAAGCCAACAAACTGAAAAATAATTATTTCTCCTTGTCAATTCTTATAAAAAAAACTTGGAGAACAAGTTAGGCCCTGAAAAGGTTCTAAGAACCTTATTGGGAGTTGACAATAATTCCAAAATCAAAGGCAAATGTCAATAAACACTTGGAATTAATAATCAATGAGCAAGGTAAACTCAACAAACTTGACCAAGCTTGATGAAGACAAGAAAATATTAGAGGTAAATAACATATAATATAATGCAATACACACACAATACCTTCACCTAAAACCCTTCTTTCTCCTCAAATAGAGATTGAAGTATATTACACTCTAGCTCCACTTGATTTTCTCTTTTGTTTTGTTGATGGATGAGTTTGGTTGCTTAAAAAACCAACATGATGATAGGATTGATATGATGAGATAAAATGGATAACATGAGGATATTATGAAGATAGATTAGATAGAAAATGTAGTAGCATAGCCATATGATGAAAGTGGATGCAATAGAAATTTATGCAGCATAAGGATATGAAGATAGAATATTAGCTAGGCTATGGAAGAAGTAGATATAAAATACAATAACATAAGGGTATGATAAGATTAGATTCTATAAAAAAATTGGCAGCATAAGGATATGGAGATGGAAGATTAGCTTGGTTATAAATGAAGTAGATAGAAAATATAGCACCATAAGGATATGATAAGACTAGATGTCATACAAATTTTGGAAACATAAGGATATGGAGATGAAAGATTGATCAAATGGGATGAGAGGCCTCTAATTTATATAATTTCCATGAGGGGAATCAAAGGCCAAGATGCATTAGTTTATGGATGGATAGGATGTATTTAGGATTAGGATTTGGATTAAAAATTGTAGTCATGTGACAAGTGTCACATGAGGGATATAAGCTAGGTTCAGGATTTTCATTAGGGAATATCCTTATGTGAATGGTTGACATTTGGAGATGTATGAAATAGATGGTGAGATGCAAAGTTGGTTTGGTTTTTGAGGTGAGTGTTTAGGTTCAATGAATCTAGACAAGGTCTTAGTTATTCATGTGACTCTCGATGATTAATTAAATAATAATAAAAATATTTAATTAATTAAAGTGGGTATAAAGGTGAAAGATAAATTAATTAAATAAATAACATATATTTGTTTAAATAAATAATAAATATTTACTTAATTAAAGTGGAGGGTAAAGGTGAAAGACGAATTAATTAAATAAAATAAATATTTATTTAATTAAAGTGGAGGATAAAGGTGAAGGATAAATTAATTAAATGAATAATAAATATTTATTTAATTAATGCCTAGAATAGGTTAAAATCAAGAGTGGTCAAGTATGGTCAAATTTTAGGTGTCTATACTTGAAACCTTGATTTGGGAGTCGACAAAGGTCAAAAGACACAAGCAATAGTTGAAAAGCATACACACCCCCCCCCCCAATATTTATAATTTTTTGATGAATATCAAGCCTCCTTAACACAAGGGACACAATGAAGGGAAATTTTAGGCAAATTTATAAAATAGACCAAGAAATGGATAGATTTTATATTTATTTGAAGGGTTCCTAACAATGGCTCTATTAGTGGCCTCTTCACTGTCTGGGCTCAGTTTCTGCCATGAGATTATTTCCTAAGATTGCTTGTTCTCTGCCTTTCTCCTCGGTTGGGTGGATGTGCTCTAGTTTGGTGCTATGACCCCTCTTTCATGTTCTCCTTGATGGGGACATTGGTAAAGTGGTGGTTTGTGGTTTTTTGGTGCTCTACATTTCTTCTTTGGAGATGGAGGTCTTGCTCTACTCTCTCATGTTAGTCTTTATCCCTCTAGTGCTTGTGCTCAACTAATGGTGCCCTATGTCTATTGGTATCTTTGATGTATCCTCTTTCTCTTTCAGTTTTAGGAGAGTGGGTTCTTTTTTTAAGTTCCTCTGGTGGTTGTGGAGACCTTACCCTATTTTGATGTGGCGGGTTTTGTGCTTCAATAAGGCTTCCTGGTCGATGGAAGTGGTTGTTAGTTTAGTACTTGTGGTTGGATGGTGGAGAAGGATCTGCCTTGGTTTGGCGATGCTTGTCTTTCTCTCTAGTACCTACTACCATGGAGTGGCTTGGAGATGCCTTGTTCCTTTGTGGGATTGGTTTATTTTTTCCTGGAAGGGGTTTATCCTTTGTGGCTTGTAGTGGGTTTTTTGTTTAAGGGGGTTTCCTTGGTTTATTGGTTGCCCTGGTTGGTGGATGGGGTTTTTTCTGAGGAAGAATTTGTTGACTAGGAGGATTTAATATTCCTTCATATTGTTCTTATTTGTTTGGATGCCTTGGGAGGAGGTTTTTTCCTTTTCTATTGGAGTTCTTGCTTGCTATCATGTTCTACAAACGTTGTATTCAATAGAGGTGAATATTGCTCCTATGAAGGTGGAGCCATCTCCTATTGAGGTGGAGCTAGAGGTTGTAGAAATGGTGGGAAGTGCTTCTCTCTTTTGTTGGTTCCTATTGAGGTGGAGCGTGCTTGCACAGGAAGGAGGTGTCTTTGGTAGATTGGGTCCCCACTTCTTCCTCTCCTATAGAGGGGAGCCCTATCCTTTTGTGGTGATTTTGGGGTTAGTATCTAGTTGGATGGTGCAATTTGAAGAATGTTTCTCTCCAGATATTTGTGATTCTTACCCCTTTTCTGGTAGGAATCTGTTAGGCTTAGTTTTGACAAACTTGAGCAGAAGGTCTATTGCAGTCCAATTGTTGTAGGTGGTTTATTGTCTGGTTGTTTTAGGCAGTCTTTAGGGATCTCAATCCCTTTGTTTTGGTTTTATTTTTTTGGCTCAAGGCCTTTGATGTTTCTTTGTCCTTGACTTAGGACTATTGTTTGTTCTAAGTGTTTTGTAGCTCCTAGTTTTTTGGTGCCAGGAGTTGGTTGTTAGTATGTGGTGTTACTGTGGTGTTTCTATTTTTTCTGCTTCTCTAGTTTTTTGGCAAAGTTTGGGACTTTGGTGTTTGGAAGTTTCCTTTTCTTATATTAGTACAAGGTTCTAGTCCCTTTAAAAACCCTGCTTACCTTATAAAAAATAATGGCTCTATTTTTGGATGTGTTCCTCTTGTAGGCATAATGAAAATCTAGAAGAACTATGGAAGAAGACTAAAATATGAAAACAAAGTAAGATGGGATGAGAACACTTTTTCAAAAACAAAAAAAAAATTATGAGTGTACAAACATGATGATACTTACAAGACATGATCACACAATCACGGGCATGAAAGGACAACATATTCACAAGACTAATAATAATAAAAAAATTATGTACAAGACAACTACCTATAGCCAATGATATGAAAGAACACATAATTTGAACATATGGCTCTGATTAAACTTACTTAATCATTTGTAGGTTGGACCCAACATTAAGACCTATGGAATGTAGCCATGGAAAAACTATTGCAATTGCTTTCCTTGGTCAAGGATAAGCTTGTTGAAGGAGCTAAGCTTCATCATATTGATTTTTTTATACCACCCATTTGCAATAAGTGAGGACCTCTATTTTCATGCATTAATCTATGAACATATCCCAAGAGGTGAAGGATAACTCCAATATCAACATTATTACTGTAGGGAAACCAAAAATAATAGGTGTTGGTCCTATTCCATAATACATCATTTACACCACAATAATAGGAGGAGAAAAACTAAATCTAGGTCAACAACATCACATGTGGATGAAAGAAAATATCCACCATCTAGTTCTTTAATCTTGCTACATCTATTGACCTCATCACATGAATCAAGAAAAAATGAAAATACCTCCAACTCACATGTTAGATAAAATGATACCTGAATGTAATCCTACTTAATAAAAGAAAGGAAACCATCTTGTATTCTAAACTAGAATTCCTTAATATTAGGTACATTTTCAACTAAAGAAATAACATGGTAATGTTCAACTTGGTATTTGTGTTGTTGCTCAACATTGCTATTACTTGTATGCTAGACCCATAGAAACTATTCTAATACATGCATACTATCATCTATAATAATTCTAGCTACATCTTCATCACAAAGGAAAGATTCATAGTCAACATTATCAAGATTGTGTATAATAAGAAGCCAACATACATCATTGTCACACATACAAAGGAACTCTTCATCAACATAAAAAAAAAAATCATGAGACACCTCAAATGAAGAACCATGTTCTTAATATTATCTCCCTATTTTATGCTCACTTTGGAAATCTATTGTGTCGTATGTGCTACTGAAATTAGACCTATGATACACCTATTCATTTGTTGTAACAACACTTTCTTGTGACCTAGTTGAATCAAAATCTACATGAGGGTGACAACTAGTGTTGCAATAAAAAAAAAAAGTTTTCATATGCATCCACATGACCACCATCTTCATACTCATCAATGACAAAGTCTCCACATTAGAAATAATATATTGCACTAACTTCCATATGAAAAAATTCATCACCAAGTGTAGCCACATCTATGCCATTATCATGTAAAAAAATATTAGAAACTGTAATCAAGGGAAATTTCTAAAATAGTTAGAGGGGTTAGCACAATAACAATAAAATTCCTATGAAATAACAAAGCACAAAGGAAGTGATGTGAAGACAAAAGGGATAATGTTACCCTAAGTCTCCACCTTCCATGATTGATCTTTGTTACACCTCCTAGCTTGCAGTAAATAAGAGTGCCCTCAGATTTATGTGAGCAACTATGCCTAAAGACTAAGCCCTATGCAAGTGTTGAAGGATTTGTAGAAAATAAAATAACCCTACAATGGATTAGAATGACTATGACTGTAAAAATTATAACCCTAAGTTGACAGAAAATAGACATAGACTAGAGGTCAAGAAATCAAAAGACCAAGAGACCAGCAAATGAGATCAAAATTGCCTTTTTATGAGAACTACAATTTTGAACGTGTGGCTAGGATGAAAAGATGACAAGAACCCTAGGATCAATGATCAAGATTAAATGCTGTTGTGCATTAGGGTTAGGTCAAAATTAGGGCAAAAGGTAAGAATGAAGGGCCAAGATTGAATTATAAGATAATTCAATCAAGGGTCGAATTTAAATGAGATGTCAAAAGTCAAGAATTAATTTGGAAGATAAGGCTGGCACGGACAAAGAGGTTGCTGGAGAAATTAAATAATAAAATTTATTTACTCCAGGTGACCAGTAAATAATTGAATAATAAAGATATTATTTAATTACGGAGGAATGTGACAAAAATAATTATTTTGAATTAAATGATGATTTAATTCAAAATTCAAGAGAGTGGACTAAATTAAATAAATAAAATTTATTTAATTAATGAGAGAAAAGACAAATGAATAATTAAATAATTAAAATAATTATTTAATTATAGTGGAAAGTGGACAAAAATTAAATAAATTAGAATCTATTTAATTTTAAAAGAAGGGAACTTAATTAGTGACGTAATTAACTAAATAAAATTTATTTAATTAATCAAGGAGGAATAAAGATAAAAATGAATTAATTAAATAATTAAAATTATTTAATTAATAGAAGAATTATGACTTTAGAAAATAATTAAATAATTAAAAATTATTTAATTATTAAGAATGAAAGGGGCAATGTTGAATAATCTAAGAGTTGCAAGCCTAGGACAATTTTATGTGTCTACAGAAACTTCAACGTCAAAATATAGGACAAAAGAGGGTAATACATAAAACAAGAAAGTACTCTCTTGTTCACCCTTTACATCATAGTAATGTGCACACTATATACAATCAACCTCAAGAGTTAATCTATTTGAATACTCATTAGTACACACCTCTTCCTCTTTATCCATCTAATTGTCATAAATAATTTAGTCATTTACCTCATTCATAGACTAAATTCCATCATTCATTTTATCATTGTAATCACCCATGGATGACCTATCCAACTAAAGGTAGGTACAATCAATGTATTCATCATCTATACTAATATCATATAATGCACCAACACATTCTTCTACCCCTTTGTATACACAATTATCATCTAAAATTGTATTTACTTTGTATGGTGCATCCATTTTTGTTGCTACTACTATCAACAACCTAATCCTTATCAACAACACTAACATTTCCTTTTGATGTTTTCCAATTCTTTGACAAGAAAAATAAGGCCTAAATTAAGAACGAATTCATCATCAAATATAACTACAAGGTTATTTCAAGAAGAAAATGAGTATTTTGGAAAAATTTCATACCATTTTTGTGCCTTTCCACGTAGATATCTAATAAATAATTTAGTTTGTGTGTCCTCATCTTCATAATAGAACTTTTTTTTTAATTCTAAAAATGCAACATGTGCATCCCCCTCATGAATACCATACCCATAAAATTTAGGAATCTAGTTGAAGATCTTGCATTTCATGGTTTTCCTTTCATAATCAACCCAAGAGAGGTCTATTTTTTATAAATGGGATCTATGGGAATGATAGGTGATGGATTAACCTATTTGTTTATAGCTAAAGGATAGATATATGATTTCAAAGTATTGATCCACTCCTCACATTCATTTTTATTCTAGCAAGCATAGTGATCTTTTTCTTGCTCAAATACATGGATTCCTACAAAAATATGTATGGTTTTTCACTTGATGCAAATCTATTTGAATAGCATGAAAAATCATCACTAACATAATCATGAGCAACTATTTAAATGTAGTTCCTCGGGGTATATGCATACAAAATATTTGAAGGAATGCCTAAAGGAGTATTACATTCATACCAACTAGCCATCACTAATCACATACCACCATGTAGGGAATAAATTTTATGTATAACAAATTGATATGTCTCATAAGTTTGGAAGAAAAAACATGTGCGCATTATAAACAATTATTGTAGGTATGATATGTGTTTCTATGTAATGAAATAACTTGCACAATAGAAGAATATGATAGAAAATATGTTGCAAGTACTTGATAATAATTGAGAATAACAAGCCAATTCAAGGGGGAAAACCTCCAAATATCTCTAATGAGAACACAATTCACAATATGATGATGTAATAAGACTCACAACCTCCTATATATACCTATTTATGCCTAGGATATCACCCAAGATGACTTAGATAACCCTTTACAGGCCCTAGGTCGACCTAATCAACTAAATAACAATATAATAATGATAATATGACTTAATTAGGAGTTAAGATAGCCACAAGATGACTATTTATAACCTAATTGTTGATGGTGTTTTCTGCACGGCAACTCAGACAGAAAATGATATTCTATCTCTCTTGAAAGATAATCTCCAACAATAAATTGTTGAAAATCACCCCAAGGTCTCTCGGGTGTTAGGTCATAACAATGCATAAAACAACTCAAATGAAATGTGAAATTGCTGGTAATCACAATCGGACCTTACTACAAGCAAACTGAACCCTTTCAATTTATCAGATCTGACAATATGATGATCTTGAATCCTAAATCTAACCGAATAATAAAGAAATTGCAAAAGATAGGGATGCAGGGAAGGTAATAAAATTTAAATTACTGAACGGACAAGCAACGCAAATGACATATATCTGGAATGGACCTATCTCAAATAACCAATTCCTGTTCGACCCACAAAGCAATCTTACAGAAACAGTGCAATCTTCTGAGGGACACAAATTTTCAAATCATAGACTTGCATCTACAACCGAACTTAAGCACATTTGAATATATGGTCCAGGTCGACTTTACCAGCCTACTACAATCAGATAGTTACTGGGAGTATAGACCAAAGATAGCTACTGACATTCCAAATATGAAATCACATACACCATTTATCCAACTAAACTAATTTTATTTCTGAATATTAAACCCTAGATCTTCAAGCAATGCAAAAGATAGAACAAAAGAACCATGCAAGATGAGATAACACAAAGGATTTCACCAGGAAAACCACAATGCCTTCAATTGTATTAATCGTCAAATGCTGCAACAATTCAACTGTTCTGAATATGATATCTGCTTCAAGAAATTTTAAAACTCTGACTATTGCTCCTGCTAATCTCTATATATCAATTTTTCTGAACTGAACCCCTTACAATGAGGCAAGAATGCCTACTTATCAAATTTTCCCCCAAAACATGTCGGCCCAGCCAAACATTTTTACAAAATAATAAAAACTGCCAAAACAGGTCGGCCAAGGAAACAAACTAAGGCACACATTTAATGCCATCATCCAAGTCGGCCAAGGCACAGTCCCCAAGGAAGTCCGGTCCAATGCATGCCCTATGATAATAGGGAAGCACAAATCTCGAGATAAACATTAACCGCTGCTTCCTTTGCCTTTCCTCCACGCTGGTGACCCCTGGACCTTCGAGAAAACTCCTTCCAGCTCAGCAATGGGTGGCAATGGCAAAACTTTGAGCCGGCATTTAATCGAATCAATCCCTTCATTGGACCGCTCAATGGTTTTCTTCCAATCCTTTCTGCTGGTCAGGTATCTATCTATCACTACCAAATATGTAGCTGCATCATCAAGCATATGGCCAGTGACGACCTCATCAAATCCGGGGCATAAACCTCATGCCACCATTCCTTCAATTGATCTAAACTTAGGTACTTAGGAGCCATCTTATTCCTCCCTGTCATCACTTCAAAAAATGCAATGCAACCATCATAGATTACAGTAAGGTCAGCATCAATGGTTTTTCTTCGTTTCTGTATCTTTTTCAGGCCTCCCTGCCTGATCTGTAATGCCTCGAACCATTCCCATGGTTCATCCAACCTAGTAGAGGGAAGAATTCCATCCTTGCCCAATTGTTCCTTGCCATGCCCAAGAATAATTTTTGTCTTCTGCAGCAGGGAATCGACATCATTCTTATCCTGAGAAAGGATGCTTTCCATCAGCTCTTTTCCTCGGACTGCATCCTGGCCAACAGATAGGATTTCCTTAATAGCTTCATCTCCTTGTGTCCGAACACTCATCAACCAGTCTGTGGCAGCTTGTGTGGAGGCCTTCATCTTCTCTATGCCGGAAATTGTCTCCTTTGGCAGAAATCCGGGAGTAGAAGAGGAGGACGGATGGAGGGACTGTAGAGGTTTCATGACCTCTTCTAATCTTTTCCTTAACCTCTCATTTTCCCTTTTCAATTCTCGCTTTGTCTGAGTCTCCTTCTTCAATCTGTCCACAATTACAGCACTTGACCCCTCGAATTCCTCAATGTCTTGTTCTAGGGAGGCCGGCCCAAGGTTAATGGTTTGGACACTGTAATCCTGGCCTGCTACCTCATCTCTTGTTTTATCTGCAGCAGGGGTGGCGATGTGGACTACACGGTTGTGCACTTCATCCCTTTCCACCCGGGAAATTATCCTGGCAGCCTTCTTCTTCTTCCCCTTACCAATCTGAGATAACATTGCATCCCAGTCGAGAGGAGTGTCCTCTACTATCACCTGTTTCTTCCTTGCTATTTCTTTTTCTAACCAGTCCGGGGCTACGCGGTCTGTCCGGATTCCTTCTGTGTCAGTTTTCCCTGGGTCCTCTATGGCTTTCTCCTCTTCTGCTACTATCACCTCGACTTCTTCTTCAGTTGTTGCCTTGTCATCTTCTTTCTCCAGAGGAGTCTTCTCGCTCTAAACAGCCTCTTCAATTCCTAACTCTGGAAACACTGGTGATGGAGTCCGAGCAGGCAGGCTTTCCTCCGATTTTGGTGATCCGCGGCCCTTCTCACTCTCCGGAGAGTCCTCGTACTGTACCAAGGGAGAAGTGTGCCTCTCTTCTGTCTCTACCTCGAGCTCGACAGCCTCACTGAATAATGCTCCTTCTTTAAACGGTTATGCCTCTCCGCTGATTTCCTATTCATCCAGATTCTCCGGTTCTGTTACACTCTGTGGAGGAGAGACAGGCTTGTCCTGTTCAGTGGCTGGCAATACTGGGGAAGAATCCGTTGGCTGTGCGGCATCCTTTGGGGAAGGAGTTCTAGATTTTCTGGTGTATACTTTGGTCTTCTCCCCTCCGGAGCTTTCCACATCCACAATTGGGGGTTCATCCTCCGAAGTCGTTTGGCCTTTCTTCTTCGCCACCCTTGCAGTTCTGGCTTTCTTGGGCGGTGGAGGAACATCCTCCTCTTCAACTTTCTCCGCCTCCTCCTCGTCCGAGGACTTGCTGATAGTCAGGGTTTTCCACCTGCGTTTGTCGATAGGTTTCCTTTTTGCTGCAGGTTGAGTCCCCTTAGGACTTCTACTTTGATCTTGAATGGCGATGTTTTGGCTGATTTCCCTTTGGGGTCCTCTTCCCCGGATTCTTCAGAGGTGGACATGGGGTTGAGATTCCCCATCAAATCGAAAGTGAAGGGTACATTGGCATTTTCCAACACCCATACCTCATGTTTGATCCAAGCAAAGGTAAATTTTAGCACTGGAGCCATTAAGTCCTCCAACTCTGTCACCTCAGGCTCATTCCAATCAATATCCGCCACTGACCTATCCTTGATGGGCTCATAGACATGGTCCTGGACCAGTTTTCTATCATCTTCCAGCTGATCTGGAATCAGCTTCACATTGTACTGCCTAATTGCCTCTACTGGTAGCCGGGAATACCTTTTCCTTCGTGCATCAAGGTCATCCTTGATGTTGACCCAGTAGTCCTCCAAGTCCTCTTTGTGCCTGTATTCCCGGGTAGCCCTTTTCTGTGCCCCCCCGGTGATGTCAAAATTCATTCTCTTTGAATGGAAAGAGAATCCATAGGCGGCCAATTCCTCACCTGCAGTGTGAGCTGATTGAATGGAAGGGCACATCACATCCACGCCAATCCCAAGAGGAAAGTCACCTCCAAAACCAGTTTTATGTTTCTCCCTCTTGACCACCGTATCGAACTCACAAATTTGTCTTACGACTAGCAGCACAATGTGGTCAGTGGGATACCTGGGCAATCTGTAGGGAGCAACGGGGCATCCATCAATCCGGAGATAAGTGAAAGTGGGGAACTGGATGAACCAGGCCCCGTAATTCTTAATCAACCCCTTAGCCCCATCGGACAATCTGATGTGCTCCGCATTCTGAAGGGTCCGGGTAATGTGCATGGTGAAGGCATCATTGGCCCTCCTATAATCTCCGTGTCCGAGGTGCAATTCCGGATAGACTTCATAGATAATATCTTGTCCAATGGTTCCCGCCGGAGTCAGTCCCTTGTAGGGGTAGGAGATGGCCAGTATATACACGATGTAAGAGGACATGGTAAACTTCTTTCCTTCCAAAACATTCCTCAGTTGCCTATCTATTTCTGCACTGATAAGTCCTGCCCAGTGGTAATTCGTTCCTTGGCCTATCTTGGTGATCACATGGACCATCCAATTTTCCAATACCCCGGCGGTTTTAAGTCTGGCCACCCTGCTCAACAGTGTGATAGCATCATAGATATCCGGCCTGAACTTCACCCTGTGCAACTGTTTGGGCAATTTGGAGTGGTGAGACTTGGGCTTCTCAAGCCATGAGTTGATAAGCTGCTGAGCCTTAACTGGCTCGTTCTCATAATACATGCGAGCAGTGTCAATGTTTAGGGCGCAGACCGAGGGGAGATCCGGCATGCTGAAGGCCCGGGAAATGGAGGCTGGACTGAAGTTTGCCAACACTCGTCCCTCAGTGCTAACTACCATCTGTGTGTCAAAAGCGTACTGCCTAGCACACTCCAAAATCAGCTCGTAGCACTGGACTGCTGGAGGGAACCCTGCCACATGTACCAACCCTGAGTTCATCATCCCCTGCCTCAATGCCGACTGGTCTTTCTCAGCAGTTCTCTGTTTGAATTCTTCATAACGCCAGGCACCAACATTGGTATCGGACACATCCGCCCACACGGAGGATATCTTACTCTCTGGGACCTGACTCTTCATGTCTAATCTCAATCTTTCTGTCTCAGAAACTACAGATGCCCCTGCACCACCTTTGCACTTCCCAGCAGCAGCCTTGCTTGATTCAGCCTGCACATCCAAGAATTGTCATTAAAATTCCACTATTAAGTTCATGTTAATCCAAAAGGTTAGCACACATCATATAAATCCATTAAAACCAAATGCCAATTGCCAATTTTTCGAGATCCGGAGAAATCAAATAATCCAGGAAAATACATTCGGGGCGGAATTCCAGAGAAATCTGACCCAGACGGACTCCTGCTGCCAAAGCACTATTAGCCATATAAATCATTAATACGCTCGGAAAATCGAAGGATAACCATTAGTTTTACTCACTGGCAATCAAGAAATAGGTATAAACAATCATTCAATCAATCCTATCACCGAAATATACAAAAGAATGCAATCAGACAGGAAATCCAGAAAAATCCGGGCGGAACGGATTTTCGCGGACAGTATAAAATGTACCGAAAATTAACCCTGTCCGCGGAATAAAAGGAAACCGGGAAAATCCGGGAACCAGGAAATTCCGCGACGGCCCCGGAAACCCGAAAAACGGCAAAACGTGTAGCAAAACCGGAGCGACCACAAGATCTCCAATACCTAAGCTCAAATGATCCAAAAACTGACGACAATCACCAGACTCGAATATACAAAGGGTTCCAACTCTCAAAAGCACTCAAAGGAAGGATCTCATATGCTAAAAGATGATGCCCTAAATCGAATAACCAGAATTCCGCCATTAAAACCAGAGCAAGCTTTTAGGGTTAAAATATCAGTTCGGGATTTACCTAAAAGCCCTCTAATCCTCACAGGACGGGGAAGCCAACACGAAATGGGGCGAAAGTCATTCAAACACAAGATCAAATCATCGCGCTAACCGAAACACCAAGGAAACCCTAAATTCGCATGGTAACACATCCCGCACCCAAAACAAACAAACAATACGACCCAGAATTCTGTCTAATGTGTAAATATGCAATCAAGCGGATAAACGGAACTCATAGGGCACGAGAGATGGGCCTCAATAAAAAAAACAGATCAACCTGACTAGATAAATACGAAACCCAAAACCAAAACAAGGGCCGACCCCAAAATTCAACAATGCCCAGTACAAGAAAACCCCAAATCACCATGCAAGCAAATGGAAGGGCGACGAATACATACCATGGATCAAGACGGGCAGAAATCGAGCTCAGAAAATCAATCCACGTGACAACACATCCAAGCAACGAGATACTGGCAGCAACACTCAAGCAATTCACGCGCAAACAAACCAAGATCAATCCTCAAAGCTCAAATGAAAGTTCTGAATCGCCAGAGCAGAAAACAAGGAAGCAATCGAAGTTGGAATGAATCAGAAAATGCCCTAAATTTGCCCTTATATCCGTCTGAACCAAGGTACCTCAGCCATTAATGCGCAAAAAGACGTTTCTGACACGTCCGGAAACCCGAGCCCCACGCGGAATTTCGGAAAACCCCAGAATGCGCGGAAACAAGGATTCCGCGGAAATGCAGAAACCGGGGAAATCAGGAAGATCGGGACTTTGACGGAATCCGGGAAAATCCGACTGGACCGGAAAATCCCGAAGTTAGGCAAAAACCCAGAATCGGAGAATCCGGCAAGAGACGGACAAGGAACCAGGGCCAGAAAAATCCGCCAGAGGCGAAAAATCCCGGATCCAGGTGAAAACCCGGACTTGGAGAAAAACTCAATTTCAATCAATTGCAACCTCAGGGCAAAGTCAAAGCCAGCAAGACCAACATGTCAAGACCCTAAAATGATAAATCCAATAAAATCAAAGGTCAAAGACACCAAAAAAAGGGGGGGTCCCCACTCCAAGTGGGGCGTGTGTGCAAAAACTGCACAACACTAATCTACTCTAATATTAAGGGTGTAGCATGCCCCCCTCTTTAGAGAAGTGTTGTCCTCAATGCTAGGCAATTTTAGATGCTTTTGAATAAACTCCTCATCCTCCCATGTGGCATCTTCAATTGATAATTTTTTCTATTGGATGAGATACTGAGTGAGTTTTCTAGTCCTTAGCTTCCTTATGCATTTCTAAGTAATAAACTTTGGTTCCAATATGATTCCTCCTTCTTCATCGAGCTACAATAATATTGTCTAAGTAGGGATAGTATTCCCAATTACCTTCTTCAAACAAGAAACATGAAAAATTAGATGTATCTTTGTTGTTGATGGAAATTCAAGCTTGTAGGCAACACTACCTATCTTTTGCATGATTTGATATGGGTTGTAATATTTTGGAGACAACTTGTTATTCTTTGAACATTGCTTCAGTGACATTTTCTTGTAAGGTTACAATCTCAAGAAAACCCAATCCCCAACTTCAAAACTTCTTTCACTGCAGTTTTGGTCCACCTACTGCTTCATTCAATTTTCTATCATGTATAGATTCTCTTTAAGTCCTAAAATTACTTGGTGTTGATTAAGCATGTGGTCCTCCATAGCATGAACTCTTGGTGACACCTTCAATGATGATGTGATGGGAGGATGATATCCATACAATGCAATAAATGGAGACATTTTTGATGAACTATGGAAGGAAGTGTTATACCACCATTTTTCTAGTGGTGGCCAATCCACCCATTGAGATTATTTATTTGAAGTGAAACAACGTAAATATACTTCCAAACACTTATTAACAACCTATGTTTTCCCATAAAATTAAGGATGGTATGAATAACTATGAGCCAATTGAGTACAAAAATATTTGAATAAATCTATCCAAAAGTTACTAGTAAAGATAGGATCATGGTCATTAACAATAACCTTAGGTATAGCATGTAGCTTTTGAATATTCTCCAAAAACACTTTTTCCACTATACTTTCTATAAAAGGATGTGATAATGCAATAAAATGTGCATATTTAGTGAGGTGATCCACTACTTCCATGATGGCATTCTTACCAAATGCATATCTTGGAAGCCCTATGATGAATTCCATGGAGACCTCTTCCCAACGTTGGCTAGGAATAACTAATGGATGCAAGAGACTAGGTATCTTAATTATCTCCCCTTTATTTCTTTGAAAAACCAAATATTTCTCAACAAATTTTTGAACATCCCCTTTTAGCCCTTCCCAAAACAATTCTTTCTTGACCCGATGATATGTCTTCCAAAGTCCTGAATGACCACCAATTGGAGACTCGTGCAACTCTGTGAGAATCTTTTGTTTGAGAGAGTAGTTCTTGCAAAGATACAATTGCTCTTTTTACCACAAAGTATCTCCCTTTCAGAAAAACATATCCAAACTACTAGTATCACTCTATAATTGTTGAATGTGATTACTTGTAGTGGCATCATTCTTCCACTTTGATTTAGCCTCTACTACCTAATCTTCTTGTAATATTGAAAGGGTGCACAATAAATCTCCATCCTTCCTTGACAGTGCATCTACCACAACATTTCCCTTCCTCTTTTTATATACAATCTCAAAATCATATCCCAACATCTTAGTAACCCATTTTTGTTGTTCTTCAAAAGATAATCTTTTTTCCAAAAAATATTTTAGGCTATCAAGATTTGTCTTAACCTTGAAGTCTCTACCCATTAGATAAGGACTCCATTGTTTCACTACATGAATAATAGATAACATTTCCTTCTCATAAATAGGTTTGGTTTGATTCTTACCCTTTGATTGATGATTCTCAAAAGAAATGGGCTAACCCTCCTACATGAGAATTGCGCTTATACCATTTTCTAAAGCATCACATTCCATAATAAAATCCTTTGTGAAATCAGGAGTGGCAAGCACTAGAGTTGTACACATAGCCTCCTTTAACATTTCAAGTGATGAATTAGCAGATTCATTCCAATGAAAAGAATCCTTCTTCAATAAATTTGTGAGGGGTGCTTCTATATGACCATGATTTTTCACAAATCTTCTATGGTATCTAGTCAATCCCAAGAAACCCCTCAATTTCTTAATGGTTTTGGGAATAGACTATTCCATGATAGCCTTAATTGTGTTAGGACCTACCTTTACTCCTTCATGTGAAACTATGTCTCCTAATTACTCCACCTCATTGAGACCAAAAGCGCACTTGGATGGTTTAGCATAGAGTTTATGATCTTTGAGAACTTGTAATACTTGATCTACATGTTGCAAGTATTCTTCCCATGTCTTGATATAAATCAATATATCATCAAAGAACACTAATACAAACCTCCTCAAGAATTTCTTAAAGATGTAGTTCATCAAACTTTAAAATGTAGATGGTGCATTGGTAAGACCAACTAGCATCACCAAAAACTCATAATGACCTTCATGAATCCTAAATGTTGTCTTACAAATATCTCATCAAACTTTAAAATGTAGATGGTGCATTGGTAAGACTAATTGGCATCACCAAAAACTCATAATGACCTTCATGAATCCTAAATGTTTTCTTACAATTATCTTCTTCCTTAATTAAAATTTGGTGATAACTTGATCTAGTATCTGAATTTATAAAATGTTGGAAGAATAAGGAGTTTGTCATTGATGCATTTGTTGGCAACATGAGCATGTGGGATGAGCACAAGTCATACAGTTATGCATTGTAGTGTTTTCATTGATGTCAACATTGTATTTTGGTATGAAGACCATTGTGCATATCAGTTTAGATGGCTTGAACATGTTTGAGGATGATTATGAAAGTTAATTTTTCAAGAATTTTTGATCCGGTGAAAGTGGTTAATATAGAAATTGAATTAAGTGTCAATACAGGTAAATTATGTGTACAAACATCTAGTTTTTGGGTCCGCATTGGTCTGTTGATTAACATATTGCTTTGTGCTTCTAATATAAGTTTTTTGGTTGATAGAGGAACCTAATTCCAAAGTTTCATCTTGTTTTGGCTCCTAGTGTGGAAGTTATGAGTAACAGAAGTTTGGATTGGCAGTTACAGGCGTTTTCCAATTAGTGCACATGTTTTGATGAATCTGCACTTCTTTGTAGATTGGAATATGGCTTTGCAGAGTTGTGGAGTGGTTGACAGGTGTCAGTAGAGTGTGTATTCTAGATGGCATAGAGTTTGGAGGTCCACAAGTTCAAATGTGGATGTACAGTTGGAAAATTTTGTTATTAGGTCATTATCGATGCCGACCTAATGAGTTGGGTGCATTGTTGAGGTTGAACATGTTTTAATCCATTATGTGGGTGTTATTTTGGGTTTGTGTCAATCTATCTCAAATTGTTACAAGTTTTTAATTTTGGCGTGAAGCATGTATGAATGGATCTTAAGCCAACAAGTTACATTTGTATGTTACATCCAAGTAGGTCGACCTAATTAATGTTGTAGGCGAAGCAAATATATATGAAGGATCCCTTTTGGTATTTTATGAGGTGAGACATGTGATAAGAGTGTGTGGATACGAGTTATGTGGATGTAGAGAAGAGAAAAGTATTAATTCAAATCAATATGAAGTGTGTAAAGTCTATATTTTGAGCTTCATTGGAACTGTATTTCATGCATATATTAGATGCAATTGTAACAGTTCAAAACTTGGTTGTGTGCCATAATCTCTTCTATCTATTTCTTCTTCCAGTGGGCAGTGAGTCCACCTATAGTGAGCACTTCTATAATATATTATAATTGATTATAATATATTGTGAGCTAATCCTCACCGTGGTTTTTCCCATTTTGGGTTTTCCACGTAAAAATTTGGTGTTCATGTGTTATGTGATGTTGTTGGTTGTTTTCATGCTTTCATTCATTATTGCAAATTGAGTATGATATGTGGATTAAATGTTTAAATGCTTAAGTGGTTTAAAGGAATATTGATTCACCCCCCCTCTTAGTATTCTGGTTTTCAACAATTGGTATTAGAGCTTGGTTCCTTGGAAGGAGCTTAACCACTTGGGGAAGATCTTGGAGGTTGAACACATGGTTGTTAGAAGACTACCTATTCCTCCGGAAGATATTTTTGTTGTTGGATCTACAAAAGAAGATTGCATATTTAACATAAATGGATAAATCAAATTTGCTCTTGAATATCTAGAAATAATTGATGGTGAAAATAGAGATCTAAAAGAAAATTTCAAAGAAGTAGATGAATGCATCAAAAAATTGAGAGAGTAAATCAAGAAATTTAGAGAAAGACATGACGAGGTTAGTGAGAAATTGAAGCAAGAAAATAAAACAATTATTGGTTTGTAAGTGCAAGTTGAAGAAAGGAAAAGAGTTGAAGAATGTTTGAATGCAATGGTGAAAAGAAAATCTGAAGAATGCACAAAGCTTGAACAAGAAGTTGTGAATCTAAGATCAGATCTTGAAAAAGAAAGAAATCATGAAGAAAAATTCAAGATGAGTTCTACAAATCTTGATTAAATGATTGTAAATCAGAAAGGCTCCAAAGGTAAAGAAGGTTTAGGATTTGAAAAAGGTGAAAGTTCAAAAGTAGATCATACACCAAATGCTTAAAATAATATCAATGAACAAAAGAAGAATGAAAACAAGAAGAACAATGGAAAGTAGATCTAGAATCAAATGAATGAAGCTAGAAGACCACCAGTCAGACAACTAAATGCCAAAAGGTAACCATATTTTAATGGTTTTTGTTATTCTTGCAATAGATTTGGACATAAGGCTATGGAATGTAGAATCATAATGAATTAGAATGTTCAATCTTTTCTCGATCAATGTTTTACATGCAAGAGATTTGGTCATAGAGCTAGTGAATGTAGAATTCAAATGATGAATGGTTATAGCAATGGTAGAATGGTTCAATATTTCAATGGCTACTGTCATGCATGTAATGGATTTGGGCATAAAGCTAATTAATACATATTTAAAATGAATGAAAGTAAGATTGGTCAAAGGAATGCCATATGCTACAATTACAATAGACCTAGACACATTTCTAAGTTTTGCAGAAGTAGAAACATGAAGAAGAATAATCCAATAAAGAAGAATGATCCAATACAAAAATTTGATCTGGTAGAGACAAAGAAGGAGATGGACAAGATTTAGAAAAAAAGGAAGAGATGGAGGTTAAAGATGAGTTTGTACTAGCATTCGGTGCAGATGTTTCCTCTAGAAACTAAGAAGAGAGCTTTGGCTCAATATAAGATTTAATGGAAATCTTTCATCCCCTACCAAATAAATGGTTCCAATGCTTCAACACAAGGATATGTGGTGTAGATCAATGCATTTTATTTATTAGAGAATATCCCAACAGAAAATATCATGATGCAAAAATTTGCGAAGAATTTAAAGTTGATTGTGCATATAGTCAAGGGTTTGATAGCTTTATCAGGTGAAGCATTTATGGAAAATTAGGTCAAATTTTGAAAGGTTTATAAGTGATTCCACTTGATCAAATATATTTGCAATGAGCATTTGAGAAGAGCAAAGCAGTGAAGAAGTGAATTGGAGTGATTGAAGTGCTTGAGTTTTGGTACATGCAAAAACCCTTGCCAAAAAGTGATTAAAGGTATTTTTCAAGTTTCTATCTACCCTAATTTTAGAAAGAATCTTCAATTTTTTGGAAATATGTATACACCACAAGTGACCTAGAGGTTTTAGAATGTCTTCGACCCAAATTCAAGAGGCATCCAAAAAAATATTTGATGGATGATTCAGATGGTGCGTTTTTGCACATCTTGTATGGAGTTTTGCACACAGAGGATGTTAGGGCATGCATACATGTTAAAATGGAAGAATATAATCACATGAAGCTAAATGATGTGTGGTATAAAGAACTCATGGGAGATGATTTCAAGCTGAAATAAAAGTTTGAGGCAAGTTCCTCCTGTTTTATTATGTGGATGAGTGGGTGCGGTACACCTTAAGTAGAATCCATGACAAGTTCCTTTGGTTGGAAATTCCACACTTGATTAATAAAGAAGCAATTAGGGTTCTGACTGGTTTGTGTTCCACCAGAACAGTTCTAGTACTTAAGTTTGTAAAAATGAGACTGTATTGGAGCAAACAGGTGCAACATCTGACAAGAGAGACTTAACCATCAAGGAAACAAGAAACCTGGTTGTCAAATACACTTCAATGATGATAGGTTACTATAGACACTTAAAAATTTCCTAATCGATATTGCACATTTGAATTTGATTACTAACACCATTATCGTCCTAAATTTGCCTCTTTTTGGACCGTTTAATTAAATAATCTTCATTATTTAACTAAATTCATCAATTTCTCCTAGTAATCAAATTATCAATATTATTTGGCTAATTCATCCCCTTTCATGCTATTTTTCATCTTATTTAATTAGGTCATGTGAATTATTTAATTAAATTTCTTGTCTTCTCATTTAATTAAATAATCTTTATTATTTAGTTAAATGTCATTTAAACCCCCTTTTTATTGAATAAGTTATTTATTTAATGAAACTCCTAATTTCATCCATCTTGCACAATTAAAACATTGTTTTAATTATCTAAATAGCTAATTTCCCTCACCCTCCCACTTGCAAGGGAATATTCCCCTGGCATATTCCTCCATTTGAATTCTTCCAAAATGGAATATTCTTGTAACAAACTTCCTAACAACTTCCTAATTTTTTAGGAAGTGTACTTCTTTGAATCAATGAGAGCCATTGATTAAATCCTTGATCCTTGTCAACTTGCATTCTCATCCATTGATGAGAATCCTTGATCCATCTCCTCTCATGGCTTCTCATCCATTGATTGATCAAATCAATCTTGACCATTGATTCAGCCATTTCTCCTATAAATACTCCTCATTTCTATGAGAAATGGATCCACTTTCATTTAGAGTAACTGGACTATACCAAATTTTAGAGCATTTATCCATTAGCATTTCAGGCATTTAGCATCCATTTTAGCTTATCTTCATCCATTTTCATCAAATATTCATCAATGGAATCAATTTGAAAGCTTGTTTCAACTAAGGGGTTGGGAAAGGGCTAACATTCCACATCAATGCATCACTAATCCCCCAATGGGATGAGGTTTGAGTCATAAGATTAGTTTCCATTAAGAATTTCTAGTTAGTTTCTTATTTAATGGCTTCTTTGTTTGATGTTTTCAAGTATCTCATTAGGATATAGACTTAACTAGTTAGATCTTGGTTTATTTCTTATGGATATACTAGGTTTAGCAAGTAGGTTATGATCATGCTCATATTTTGGCACTAGAGAGAGGGCCTTACTAACCAAATTTGATGAATTTTTCTTGACTTTTTTTGTTATTTATAGGTAGCAAGGCCTGACGATGCAATTGCTTGTATTGGCATGCAATTGCTAATTAACCAGAGTGATGCAATTGCATATTACGACATAGTTGAAAATAGAGACACTTTTGAAGTTGTGCATTTGATTCACTGACACAATTGATCATTATATTTTCTTTATGTGATTATAGGTCAACCAGAGTGATGCAATTGAAGCAGTGACGTATTTTTCCTATTCTAGCACAATTGACCTCTCTAGTCTTTGATAGAGTGATGCTATTGAAGTTCACCAAAGCGACATAGTTGCAAACAGTGACGCAATTGCCCAGAACTAGAGCGATGCAATTGTCTGCACAATGATGCAATTGTCAGGTAAAACAAAGAGTTAAATTTTCATGTCTACTTTGAATTTTCAATTTAATCTAATCTCTAATAATTTGCTAACTTTTATTTTTTTCTCTATAAGGCTAACTATTTTGTAGGTTTGAGAGGAGCATAAAATCTTCAAGTGAAGGAGAAAAGTATCATTTGATCTTTATTGTAAAAGTGTTTTTAAACATGCATGGGATGATATAACCCATCTTGCTACTTTATTTCATGCTTTAAGATCACTAGATTTCAATTTGGGCTTTAAAACTTGTAATGCTTTGAGTTTTTTCAAAGATGGTTAAAATTGAACCAAAACATCCTCACATTGCAATGATGGTTTAAAATTGAACACAAACTTATACTTCATTTTGGTGCAAATAAAATGAACATAACATCTATTTTGGTGCATTAAAAAGAATGAGTGTATTATGTGCTTGTCATGCTTGTGTAAACTTTTGGTGCATATCCACTCCCCTTGCGCTTCGTATGATCTTGGGTGAAGAGAAACACTCCAAGTTTACAAAAAAATTTGAGTCACCCCAAGGATTTTCTATGTATGCACTCCCCTTGTGCTTCATGTGATCTTGGGTGAAGAGAAATAGCATTTTCTTGTCTTTATTAGATAAGGGCCTACATATGAGATACATCTCACAATGGAGAACTCATAAGTGACCTTAAAAGCACATTTACCAATGGGATATATAAAGTTTGCAAAATTGAATTAAATTAGCTTAAATTGAGGGGCATGGTAGCATGATAACCTAATCCTTATCTGAATGTAATGAGTTGGGAAGGAACGGCTAAATCCTTTAGTGGCTTACGTATGGTCTATACCCCATGTGTTCACAGTTGTCATTAAACACCTTTGTCTAGAGTCCAACCAAGTTTTTTAAAATTTTCTTTAAGGTAGTGCATGGGAGGCACACCACTCCCAAAAGTTACTTACCACTTCTGGTTTATAGTTGAGGCATAAATCTTAAGAGTTAATTCTCTTGTATAAATCTTGGTGTATCAAGACAGTACATTTCCTCTATAGATTCAGATTACATCACTCCTTCGGGGGTGAGGTAAGCCTACTAAGAAGAATTGTACCTTTTCCTCTAGATGTTAATATGACTAATTTTGTTGATCCAAACTAGTAAGTCTTATGGAAGAAGACTTGTGAAATATCTCTCATACCCATTGAGTTAGTAAATGCATTTCTTGTTAAAACAAATTCAAACAAACATCAACATATTCTTCAAATTTCAAACCCTTTGATTATTTGTGAGTGCACTTCAAGGACAATATATTGTTGCATACCTCTAATTGTATCTTGTTTTTTTCAAAACAATATATTAGTGATTCCCCAATATATTTTCAGCCATATCTCTACCCACATATATCAAAGTTAACCTAGGGACCTATGGCTTAGCTCTTTGATTTCCAAAATGTCAAGATTTTGTGGGAAACATTTTTCCTTTTCATAGATATTCTTAGTCTAAACTTAATCAAGACATTTGATGTGGTAAAATAAATTTCATTAATCAAAGATTAACTCAATTGAACACAAAAAACATGTACACCTTGGTTTCATTTTCAAACATCTAGAATTCTAAAGCAACAAAGAGAAAACATGGAAATGCATACCAAAAAATTGTATCAAAGTTCTACCATCCAAACATCGAGTTCTTAGGTTTATCAATTCAAGGGTAAAGCATGGTTTTCACCACCTTTATCTTGTAAACAAAGTCCCTCTTAAGTTCAAAACATTAGGATCAATCATCCCATCCATCTCAAAACATTTGATATCTCACCTCACAAACAACTTTAAAACTTTGGACACAACAACCTTCTAGACTTAGGTTATCATCAATCAATCCCCTAGTTTAGCTATATGTGTGTAAATGAATCATTTTTTATACATTTAGCTAAGTTAGTCATCATCCTTTTGAACAATCCTATCCTAAAGTTCACAAGTATACTTTTAGGATCCACAAGTTCATTAGCGTCTTTATCCAAAACATCAAACATCAAACTTTTAGTCTAGTGTTGTCCAAAGTTTACAAGTTCATCATCCATATCACTCACCCCTTTCATCATCCATTCACATAATTGGTCCTAAACACCTTAGAGGGTCACTTTTACCAAAATTTAAATCAACTAGAGAGTTTCAACAGTACAAATCCCAACACACTTCTCCCATAGTTGATCCAAAATTTATGGTAACAACAAGATTATGACAAAAGAAAAACATGGAGAAAAACAAAAAATACATTTACCACAAGTGATCCCAACCAACAAGAATTTGACCCTAGAAGCTACTCAAACCCATCACAGAATCTACCATCAACTTCACTAGCAATGGGATATGAAGTAGAAGGTGTTATAAAAAACCCACTTGGACTCACCGTAGAGGAAATCCTTGAAGCACAACAAGATCCCAAAATGCATCATATCATCAACACTTTGATGAATATGAATCCCACACAATACATGCTAGAATTAAGAAAGGAAGGGGCTAAAATCCCTTCAACATTTTATTTTAACACAAGTAGGGAACAACCCTTGGGAAATGTGGCTTTTATTCCTCAAGCTTCTATCACACAACCCTTGGTACAAGGTATGACTCAATCTATCACTCAACCAATTTCATCACATGTACCAATTCAACGTTTGAATACTAGTCTTGCAACTCAACTAGGAACCAACCTTGGTCTCACTCCCAAATATAGGAAGCAACACGAATTTGGGAACACAAGACACAACTATCCGCTAAAACACAAATTGGACACCAACATTTTGTTCCCAACTATATGCTTCCACTACAACAAGTTCCCAAAGTATTCCTATTGTCCAAACAAGTTAAGTGAGTCAAACACCCCAAGTGGACTAACAAGGACAAGTCAACACCATAATGCAAGGTCAATCCTCCATGCAACAAGGTCCATATTCATTAACCCATCCCATTGACACATCAAATCAAATGATTTCGCTAGTCCCTCAAATCAACCAAGGAAACTCATTGATCACAAATCTCATTCATCAAAGCAACCCATTGGTCAAAAGCCCCATCAATCTAGCGCAGCCACGGTAGGGGGGTCCTCAAAGAGAACAATCTAGACCATGCAGCAAGAGAAACACGACAGAAGCAACACAGAATATGGAGGAAAATTCAGATTAAAACATTCTCATTAATAGAAATATCAATTGCAATCGGTCGGTAACATTTGGGCTTACAGATTCGGCTCACAGGCCTAATATAACACGTTAAAAAATACAACATTCCTATATGGTCCTTAATTCGAGCGAGAATCTTACATATCAAACTTATATTTCTCTAATATAATCAACCCTACTTTTCTAATGATCTATTACAATGATTTATATCACATCCAGAGATCTAGAATCATCTACGTTAGCCAAAGATCGTTACAATCTCTAATGAAAGAAAATGTAACAGGCGCATGAATAGGTCAGTCTCAAATTTGAATCACTCCTCGATGAATGCATAGGATGAAGTGTGGACCTATAATTTAGGCTAGGGACACTCCATGGAACAATTAAAATCACACAATCAAGATCTGCAAGATACGGAAACAATCCACAAACAATCAAACTAGTCGTTGGGCTTGAAAATTATTCTGGTGTCGGTTCAAGAAACTTCGAATAAATCTGGAAGAGATAACTTGTCGGAAAAAGATCCAATCATGCTCAAATCTTGGAATAAGGAAAATGAACATGTCCATGATGTAAACATAGATCCACAGGGTCTAGTGAGAAAATATGATGAATCCACCAACTTGAATTGAGCGAGAACAGAACAAGAACAAAACTGAAAGAAAATATTTTTGGTTGATGCAAGATTGCCAAGAACCAAGGATGTTCCTACATCAAACATTCGGGGTTATTTGAAAAGTGAGTCCCTCACTTTGTTGGGGCTAAAGGAAAACCAATACGGTCTACCTCAGCCTGAGAAATTCAAGAAGAATCCTCCACTGGTCTACCTTTCCACTTCACAAGATATTCTTTGTATTGTCTTCCATGATTTTTCCTCCCATCTCTGATATCCAAAATCTCTTTAATCTCATCTGATTGTTGCTTAGGAAACTGACTCTCCAATCTTTTTTTACTGTCTTTTTTGAATTCTGCTTCATGGTACTGATGTAGGTCTATAATGTTGAATATAGGTGATATTCCCATGTCATCTGGTAACTCCACTTCATATGCATTTCTTGAATCAAATTTCTTGACAATCTTGCAAGGTCCAAACTTCCTCATCTTTAGCTTTTTGTATGTGCCAACTGGAAATATTTCCTTTCTCAGATATACCATCACTTCATCTCCAACTTCGAACTCCTTATCTCTCCTCCTTTCATCTGCTTTCTCCTTATACTTTCGGCTCATATCTTCCAATTGCTCCTTCACCTAAGTATGCACCTTCTTCATATGTTTTGTGAACTCCTCTGCTTCTACACTCCTCTTATCTTCCATATTGATGTCTCTCAACTCTAATATACCTCTAGGATGAACTCCAGTAACAATCTCAAAAGGTGTCTTTCTGGTACTCTTGTTCACTAAATTATTGTAAGCAAACTTTGCTTGTGCAAGGACTAAATCCCAACTTCGGGTCTTCTCTCCAACCAAACATCTCAACAAATTCCACAAACTCTTGTTTACTACCTATGTCTGTCCATCAGTTTGTGGGTGAAAAGTAGAACTGAATTTCAAATCTATCTTTAACTTCTTCCAAAGTGTCCTCCAAAAGTAACCAACAAACTTTGTATCTTTGTCTGAAACAATACTCCTAGGTAATCCATGTAATCTAACCACTTCCTTGAAAGACAAGTCTCCTACATGTACTACATCTATTATTTTCTTACAAGGTATGAAATGTGTCATTTTAGAAAATCTATCCACCACCACAAATATAGAATCATTACCTCTATGTGTCTTTGGCAAACCAAGTATGAAATCCATGTTGATATCCTCCCAAGGTCTCTCCGAAATTGTCAAAGGCTTATACAATCCAACATTCTGACTACTCCCTTTTGCAACTTGACAAACTCTACAAATTTGCACAAATCTCCTAACATCCTTACAAATTTGTGGCCAAAAGTAATTCTCACTCACCAATGCTATTGTCTTATCAACTCCAAAGTGTCCTTACAATCCTACACTATGTTTTTATTTCACCAAGTTATCCCTCATTGAACTCTGAGGTATACACAACGGATTCCCTCTGAACAACATATCCTCCTGAATGAAATAATCCAACCACTGACTCCTATCCTTCAAAACTGGTTCTTTACAAGCTCTCCAAGGTTCTGCAAAATCTGGGTCTTCCTCATACAAGTTCTTCAATTCATCAAATCCTAATACCTCCACTCTCATCTATGTTAGTAAATTCCTTCTCTAGTCAAGGAATCAACAACTCTATTTGACTTTCCACTCCTATGCTTCAAAAAAAAAGTATAACTCTGTAAGAATTCTACCCATCTCATGTGTCTTTGATTCAACTTACCCTGACTATTCAAATATTGGAAAGCCTAATGTTCTGTATACAACACAAACTCCTTAGGCAACAAGTAATTTCTCCACTTCTTCAAGGCTTGAACTATGGCATAAAACTCCTAATCATACATTGAATATCTTCTCCTAGCATTGTTCAATTTCTCACTGAAATAATCTATAGGTCTCCCTTCTTAACTCAATATTGCTCCAATTGCATTTCCACTTGCATCACAATCTACTTGAAATACCTTACTAAAATATGGTAAATCCAACACAGGTTGCTTAGTCACCTTTTGTTTCAACAAAACAAAACTCTGATCTGCTCCAAATGTCCACCTAAAATCCTTCTTATCTCCTCTCATTGCTTTTATCATAGGACTGCAAATAGAACTGAAATTCCTAATGAACTTTCGGTAGATACTAGCCAATCCATGAAATGATATTACCTCTCCAATGCTATCTAGTGTAGGCCACTCAATAATTTCTCTTACCTTCTTAGGATCCATCTTTAATCCATCCATAGATATCACAAATCCCAGATATATCAATTCTTCCTTCATGAAACTACACTTCAACTGCTCTTCTCTCAACCTCTGCAAAACTTGTCTTATGTGCAATAAATGTTCTTCTCTACTCTTACTAAAAATCAAGATTTCATCCAAATAAATAATCACAAACTTACCCAAGAATTTCTTCAATACCTCATTCATCAACCTCATGAAAGTACTCGATGCATTTTTTAGTCCAAAAGGCATCACCAACCACTCATACAATCCTTCATTTGTCTTGAATGTTGTATTCCACTCATCCCCTTCTCTGATTTTGATCTGATGATATCCACTCTTTAAATCTATCTTTGTATAGTATCTAGCTCCACTCAAACAATCCATAATGTCATCCATCTGGGGCAAAGGAAATATATACTTCACCATGATCTTGTTTATGGTTCTAAAGTCTGTACACATCCTCCATTCTCCATCCTTCTTAGGTGCTAACACAGTAAGTACTGCACATGGACTTAAGCTTTCTCTAATCAAACCTTTCTTCAACAATTCTTGCACGTGTCTATTCAACTCTTCATTTTCTATAGGTGTCATCTGGTGTGCTGCTTTATTAGGCAAACTAGCTCTAGGAATCAAATCCATGCAATGGCTAATACTCATCACATGTAGTAATCCATCAGGTACATTATCTGAAATGATCTCCTCATACTCTATCAGAAACCCCTTTATCTCTTTTGGTTGTTCTTCCACATGCTTCAAGTCTTCAGCCTTCTTAGGAACCAAGGTGTAACACATGTTCTCATGTCTCAATCCATCCAGGAATCTCCTTCCATCGACCAAACAAACCCTAGCACTTGTACAAACCTCAAATTTAGAAACATCTTCCAATGGCAACAAAGTCTGCTTCATCCCATTAGCAACAATAGTATATGTATTCTTCTTTCCATCATGAATAGCATGTATATCATACTACCAAGGCCTTCCCAACAAAACATGGCATACATCCATAGGCATGATATCACACAAAAATTCATCATGGTAATTTCCTATCTTCAATTTCACCAAACATTGTTCACTTACCAGTATCTTATGCTCATCTTGAATCCATGCTATCTAATAGGGCTTCGGGTGTTTCCATCTTTCCAACTTCAATTTGGTCATCATTTCTTCAGAAACTAGGTTCTCAGAGCTTCCACTGTCAATAATCACTTTCCAACATTTACTAGCTACCTTGCATCTGGTCTGAAACAAATTCTTTCTCTGCAACGGTTCCTGCTCCATCTCACTTTGACACAATACTCTTCTATTCACCAACACTTCTCCATCTTCCAGTTTGTTAGATGATCCAACATGATCTTTCTCAACAAAGGTTGTTCTTCTATTGTTTTTTTTTCTTTCTACTTATCTCTCCTTAATTGCATTCAAATTATATATGTCCTTCTCCACCACACTTAAAGCAAGTTCCCCTAAATACTCTTTTCTCCTTATCATCTCTTCTATAACCTTCATTTTGGTAACCACCATATCCTCCTCTTTTTTAAGAGTTTCCATCATCTCTATGGTATGAATTCTCATTCTTACTGACTTGCTTATCTTTATTTTGATTTGTAAAAGTTCCTCTTCCTCTAGTAAAAATTCTTCCTCTCTGAAATCTTCCACCTCTTCCTCTCTATCTCTACTCATGTCTTTTATTCAACTTCTCTTTTGCTTTTAGGGCACATTGATATGCCTCTTCCACACTTTGCAACTTGATCAAATTGATTTCATCCTGTATAGACAACCTCAAACCATTCACATATTTGTCTACTTTCTCGATCTCATCCTCCAAATGTTCAGATCTGATATTCAACTTATAGAACTCCTTGGTATACTCTGTCACACTTGATTCTTTCTGCTTCAAATTCTGCAACTTTTAGAACAAATTGATCTAATAGTTTGCTGGCATAAACTTTGTTTTCAACTTATTCACCATCTGATCCCATGATTTTATCTTTTATTTTCCTCTTCTTTTTCTATCTATCTACAAATGTTCCCACCAAAGGGATGCATGTCCTTTCAACTTTGTACAAGAAAATTTCACCTTCTTATCTTTAGTGGTACCTTCAAAATCAAAATACTTTTCCATCTTTGTTATCCAATCAAGCAATTTTTCTGAATTCAACTTACCATTGTAATCTGGTGGATTGAAATGTGGTTTTGTATTCACTCTAGTTAGGGATCTTATGAACCTCTCTTCTCCCTAATCCAGGCTGAGATTTTCTTCTCTTCCTCTTTCTTCCTGTACTTCTACCTCTTCATCACTCACATCATCAACTAGTCGACCTCTTCTCTAGGCCATTTCAACTACATCTAATCTGGCAGCAATTTCTCTCAACATCTCCATTAAAGTTGGGTCTACATTTCCACACGCTCCATTTCCTCTAACATTTCTTCTTCCCGCCATCTTTACACAAGTCCTCTGTAGTTGTAGGTCGAATCCTTAGTCTACCACCCCACAAAAAATCTTCAATAGGACTCCACAAATTTTGACGACCTCTCATGGACCGATTCTCGCTCTGATACCAATCTAGCACAACCACGGTAGGAGGGTCCTCAAAGAAAAAAATATGGACCATGCAACAAGAGTAACATAATAAAAGCAACATAGAATATGGAGGCAAATGTAGATTAAAACATTCTCATTAACATAAATCTCAATTACAATCGATCAGCAACATTTGGGCTTACAGATTCGGCTACAGGCCTGATATAGCATGTTCAAAAATACAACATTCCTATATGCTCCTTAATGTGAGAAAAAATCTTACATATAAAACTTATCTTTCTCTAATCTAATCAACTCTACTTTTCTAATGATCTATTACAATTATTTATATCACATCCAGAGATCTAGAATCATCTGCATCGGCCAAAGATCGTTACAATCTCTAATGAAAGAAAATGTAACAGGTGCATGAATAGGTTAGCCTCAAATTTGAATTACTCCTCGGTGAATGCATAGGATGAAGTGTGGACCTATAATTTAGGTCAGGGAAACTCCACAAAACAATTAAAATCACACCATCAAGATCCGCAAGATACGAAAATGATCCACGAACGATCATACTAGTCATTGGGCTTGAAAATTATTCCGGTGTCGGTTCAAGAAATTGCCGATAAATCCAGAAGTGATAACTTGCTAGAAAAAGATCCAATCGTGCTCAAATCTTGGAAAAAGGAAAATGAACATGTCCAAGATGTAAACATAGTTCCACAAGGTCTAGTGAGAAAATATGATGAATCCACCAACTTGAACTAAGCAAGAACATAACAAGAACAAAACATAAAGAAAATATTTTTGGTTGATGCAAGATTGCCAAGAACCAAGGATGCTCCTGCATCACAATCAAGGAAACTCATTAGTCCCAAATCAAACACAAGGAAATGCATCCAATGTATTGGTCCCTCAACATCAAAACAATCAAGTGAACCCTTCCAATCAATTCATCCAAAGCCAAAGCATGCCACTAATATCGCAACCCCAAGTGGCACCATCTCAACCTTTGGTCTCTCAAGTAATGAAAAATTAAATGGGACCCCAAGCCTACATTCCTACACCCCAATATCAAATCTTACAAGGAATGATAGCATAAAATCAAGGATAAAATGTACCAAATTTCAAATCTAATGTCCAACCCTCAAAATCTGATCATACATCAACCACCCCACAATCAACTCAACCCACAAATCACTCACATCATTGTCCCTCAACAACCACCACACATGCCACATAATCAAAATATTGCAAGCCAATACATGCAAACAAGTCAATTTTTCCCAAGCCAAAACATCATTTCACAATCCAAAGGACAAAATGTATTGGCTTATCAACAGCCTATTTTCAATCAACAACAACAATAACAATCTCAAATGCTAGCACAACAAAAATAGGCTCAATTACAAGCCCAACAACAACAAGCTAAATTTATAGCACAACAACAACAGGATCAATTGCAAGACCAACAACAAGCACAGTTACAAGACCAACAATTGAAAGTACAACAATATGCTCAACAACAATAAGTGCTTGCACAACAACAACAAGGCTTGTACTATAACCCCAACAATCATATTCTAGCATGCAAAAAAATGTCTTGAACCCAAACATACAAGGAGCATACACCACACCTCCACCACTATCACCATTACATACACAATATCAAAATCCACCATACACACCATAAAACACACCCCATTATCAAAATCCTACCTACAATTCACCTACCATTCCACAATATAACATATATGCTCCACCACCAAATGCTCAAGATGATTTTTCCTTGAAAATTAGGATGCTTACACAACAAATCCAAGACATCCAAATGGGTAAAACAAAGAAATAACATGCACAACAATACTTGTGTCCATATCCCTTTGATAGGAACATTATAATGATACCTTTCTTGCCCAGATTTGAAGTCCCAAAATTTGATAAATATAAAGGGCAGGGAAATCCAGTGGATCATATAAAATATTTTTACATGGAATGTATGGAATTTTCTTACAATGATTCATGTTTGATGCTCCTTTTCCCACGTAGTTTAGGAGGCCCAAAGATAGAATGGTTCTCACGTTTACCTCCTGGGATTCAAACCTTCCAAGATATAATCGATTGATTTTTGGATCACTTCTCCTATAAGTTAGACATGGATGTAATCTTGGAAGAGCTATACACCCTAAAACAAAACAAGGTTGAATCCTTCACAAATTTCTTACAATGATGGAGGCAGTGAGCTAGCAAAAGCAAATGGCCTATTCCTGAAGAGCAACAAATAGGGATCATTATTTCCAATGTAGACACAGATCTATCCTTTCAACTGAAAATGCAATGTGTCACATCATACAAAGAGCTTATTTATAGGGCCCTTAACATTGAAAGGGCCCTTAACATTGAAAGAGCCCTTATCGCACAAGGAAACACACAAGCATACAAGGAAAACCACCCATCTACTAGTTCCAAAGACAAACCCCGATTTTGGGCCTATTAACGATGGAAATGGGTATCCAAATCCAAAGATTCAGATTTTTTCCAACATCAAACAATGGAGTATTTTCCCACCTAAACACATGCAAATAAAATAAACTAACTAAACACACATGCATGCAAATGGATTTTTGTCTCCATTTCCCTCCTTTCATCCAAGATATTGTGTTGCGGAATAAATTTTCTCTCAAAGCACTGTGCACAAGAGGCTATGGTGAATGGAGATTAAAATATTGAGTACAAATGATATGCAATAACAAAAGAAAACATGATAAACTAAAATGTTAACATGCAACTATCTTATGAGCTAAAATGCTAAAATGATATCAAAAGAGTGTCAAGAATGCTAAAAGTGAATGTAAGGATAGTGTAAATGCAAAGATCGTGAATGTTGTGTGTGATCAAAAAATGAGAGAGGGCAAGGTTTAAATAGATCTCCTCAGGGGTGGATCCAATATTAAGGCGAATGTGGGATAAATATGCAAAATGGTAAATAAATAAAATGGATAAATATATGAATTGATTTATGAATATGCAAATGGATATTAATGAAATATGTAAATGTATTGATATTTTAATGATCATATATTATGAAAATGGATTTCATGGAGTTTATGAATATGAATTAATGATTATGGATGTATGAATGATTTAATGAGATGGATAAATATTTATAAAATGGTTATGCATGAAATATGAATATGAGATGAATTATATATATAATGGATGATGGTACTAATAATGGATCCAAATATTGATAAAAGCTTTAATATTATTAGAGGAAATTTTTATGTGTCTACATTTTACCCCTCTTTGAGACAATGCAGCCTATCGCGTTGTTTCAAAGAAAAATTGATCAATTGATACATGCCCCAGAGATATCCTAGTACAGATGATAAGGATGATATTCCCCCTCAAGAGATTAATCGAACAAGTTGTGATAAGATTAATCTCTCAATAGATCACGAGGAGAAAATTTGATAATTGATGTTGTGCGAGTGGTAAACAAAAATACACATTTGATGAAAATGCACAGTTGATGGGCATAACTGAACAATTGATGGAAATGATCAATATAGCCAGGTTGGTAAGCTAATTGAGCTGATTAAGTTGATTGAGTTTGGTGCTAGCGAAAAATAATGATTGATTAATAGATTGAGTGATCAAGGAGCAGATTGGTTGATGTGATATGTGGATTAAAAGACAAGCATTAGATGGACAAAGTGATTAATCATTCTTTGAAATAAAGAACATGAAAAATGAAATGATGAAGGACATGGATGATGGAAGAAATGATAGATGAAAAAGAGATATGAAAGAAATAAAAGTGGTGAAGCTTCTTGTGCTTTACAAAGTGCTTTTATCATCATAGAGCTTATTATGTCATAAATTAGTATAAGTGTCTAGATAACATGAACATCTAGATGACCTAAATATTGTTTGCATTTTTATTTAGCAGTAAAGTATAAGCATCTAGGTATAAGGACCTTAGATGACTTGAATACTTATTGCATGGAAGACACTATCAGACAAGGAATGTTTTCATCCACATTAGACTCATAGGTCCTCGATGGTTTTAGACAACCATACCTTAAGACAAGTCATCCTGTGAATAAGAAACAATCCACAAATAGCAAACAAGTGAACATGCCCTATCCTCGCCTCTCTAGTCCAAGACATCCTCGAGAAGCTAAGATACATGACATCAAAGATAAAAATCATAAAATAATTAAAGATCAACAAACATGCATCATGCTTTAATGTAAATTTGATTCTTGTCAAAGTTTATGTGTTTAGTTGGATTCGCAAGATGGATTGATAGGTATGTTGCAATGTTTTTTTGATTGTTAATCGTGGCACGTTAGGATTTTGTTGAAGTTAAAAGTTGTGTGGCAATCTGAAAGTGTCACTGTTTTTTGGAATTTTTGAATTTTTTTGGGTTTTTGGAATATTTAATTTTTTTGGATTTTTGGAATATCTAACTTTTTTGGATTTTTTTCAATATTTGATTTTTTTGGATTTTTAGAATATCTATTTTTTGGATTTTTTTAGGACATTTTATTATTTTTATGGATTTTTTCAAGACATTTTATGATTTTTATGGATTTTTTCAAGACATTTTATGATTTTTATGGATTTTCTGAAGTTTTTGTGATGGAAAGAGACAAATCACAAGCGAGCAGATAGACAAAGAGGGTAGTTTCTTTGACTGCGAGATGCTTAGTATCCTAACCCATAGCTAAGGTTGCAGAAATGCTCCAATGAGGGATAGGACCAACCTAGTACTCATGCCAAAGCGAGCAAGCGAGGGGAATGTTGAACAATTCACAAGCCATGATGAGTGTGAAAAGGCCATTATGAAGTGGAGGGTGAATGAAAATGGGATGAAAAGATCAAGTAGAGCTCCAAAGGAAAGAGGAGAAAAGCCTCTACACATGGCGTTGATTTCTTGGTTTTCACCATGGTACTTGCTCAAGGCGCCACCATAATGGTTTTCACTGTTGAATGAAATTTTTCTCTTTACTTTTCCATTTTTTTAATTTTTTTGATTTTTTGATTTTGATTTTTATTTTTGTATTTTTTTTCAAAACTTTTTTTCTATTTTTTTTGTATTTTTTCAAGACTTTAAAAGAATGTACTATCTGAAGTACTCAAGTATAGAACTTGTGGATGTGCATATTGTTGATGGGATCACTAAGCAATTCACCTTTTGGAGTAGATAACGGGTATGCCCCAAATCCATACACAGTAGTGATAACATATGGACCCAACTAGTTAGGCTCAAATTTACCCTTCTTCTTTGTCTTGTTGATTGTGAGGATTTTCACGAAGGACAAGATCCCCAATATCAAATGTTCATGGTTTCACTTTCTGGTTATAGCTTTAGGACATTCGCTGCTGGTATGCTCTAAGATGATTGAAATCAATTTGTCTTTCTTCATCCAATAGTTCCAATTCCTGCAAATGGGAAACTCGGTATTCTTCATCACTAATTTGATTGCACAAGGAGACGTGCAAAGATGGTAGCTTGACCTCGATGGGTAAGATGGCTTTAGATCCATAGACAATGGAATATGGGGTAGTGCTTGTGGGAGTGCAAACACTCATGCAGTAGGCCCACAAGGCAGGGTTCAGTTGAATATTCCAATCTCGACCAGCTTCATTGATTGTCTTTTTAAGAATTTTGAGAATGGTCTTGTTAGAGGCCTCAGCCTAGCCATTACCTTGAGGATAGTAAGGTGTGGAAAAATAATGTTATATATGGAATTTCTCACAGAGTTCACAGACATCCTAGTTTTTGAATGGACAACCATTATTTGTGATGATGGATAAAGGAATGTCGTAATGACAGATGATATAGTTTAGTATGAAAGTGGCTATTTTTTTTCTAGTGATATGAGTGAAGGGAACAACTTCAATCCATTTCATGAAATAGTTTTTGGCAACGAGAATGAACTTATGACCATTGGATGAAGGTGGATGGATTTTTCCCATGAGATTGAGTCCCCACTGATAAAAGGGCCATGGTGTAGTGAGAGACTGCAATTCTTGTGCAGGAGCATGTATCAAATTTGCATGTTTTTGACACTGCTTGCATTTTTTAACAAACTAATAAGCATCCTTTTCCATTGTGGGCCAATAATAACCCATACGCACAAGTTTCTTAGCTAAGGTAGGACCACTAGAATGTACCCCACATATACCTTCATGTACTTCTTGTAAAGTAGTTTTGACCTCGTCATACTCAAGACATCCGAGTAAAGTACTTTCGAGACCTCGTCAGTAAAGGGTATTGGCTAGGATTACATAATAAGAGGCTTGACGGATAAAAGTTTTACGGGATTTATTAGATAGGTCTAATGGTAAGGTGTTATCCTAGAGATAGGTGTAAATATCCCCATACCATTGAGAATTAGGACCAACAATAAGATGGATCATTCCAGATTGTGGTATATTGTAAGCAGGTTCCAAAAGAGGCTCTACCAAGAACTCACAATAGGCGACATTACTTGGCATTTCCACAAGTGAACCAATTCTTGTCATTGCATCAGTGGCTCTGTTATTATCTCGGGGGATCTACTCAAAAGAGATTGATGTGAAATAGGCCTTGAAATCATCCACCATTCTTTTGTAAGGCATCAATTTTTCATCTTTTGTTCTATAGTCATCATTAACTTTCCTGATCACTAGCAAAGAGTCACCAAGAACATGCAACTCTAGGATTTTCCATTGCACAGCCATACAAAGCCTAGAAAGTAATGCCTCGTATTCGGCAATATTGTTGGTACATGGAAACTGTATCTTATAAACTTTAGGTATACAATCCCCTTGTGGTGTGACAAAGAGAATCCAGCGCCAGAACCATCTTGTGTGAAGGAGCCATCAAAATATAAGGTCCAAAGATGTGTAGATTCCATGTTAAAGATTGATTCGTCGGGAAATTTGGTAATAAGAGGATGACTATTGTCATGAGAGCATCATCGATTTGATCTACTATAGCTTGTCCTTTGATTGCTTTTCTTTCCATGTACTCAATATCAAACTCGCTAAGAATCATCACCCATTTAGCCAATTGCCCTGTGAGTGTTGCTTTGTTCAGGAGGTACTTAAGAGGATCAATTTTTACAATGAGCTTTATCTGATTCATAGGCATGTAATGTCACATCTTTTGTGAGGAAAAAACTACAACAAGGCACACTCTTTCAATAGGACTATAATTGAGCTCATATCCCACTAGAGTATGACTAATGTAATAGATGGAACGTTCCTTTCCTTCAGAGTCATGTTGTGCCAAAAATGCCCCTAGTGTTGTGATAGTTGTGGATATATACAAAAGTAAAGGCTTGTCATCTGTAGGGGGTACTAATATTGGTGGTGTCATCAAGTATTCTTTATTTTTTGAAAATCTTGTTCACACTTGTCATCCCATCTGAATGTGTTGGTTTACAGATTTGTCACTTTAGTTTATACTCCATTTTCCCATAACAGTGATAGCATGACCAACAGTTGAGTCACTTACAATGATTGTTGTAAGCGCTCTTTGCTTGTTTTACAAGGCACAACTACCTTTGAATGGTTTGCAATGAATGAGGAGATGGGGTATTCTTTTAATCGGAAAGCAGAAAAGGTAAACTAACACCTACCCATAACCATGAAATAGGTGTGAAAGATCAAACCTAAGATTAATTAAATGCAGGTAAATGACACAAAGTTCATCTTCTCTACACCACGAATGATATTCAAAGAAGGAAAGAACAACAGACTCTTTTTAGGAGACAATTTAATCCAAATCCAAAGTTTTAGAATTAAATGCATATGCAGCCCATTATAACAGAATGACATTGAAGAATAACCACAAGGAAACACAATTCATTTCCATTTAAAGAAAACATTAAGAAATTCAAAGATTCAAAAATATCTTCTTTATTTCTCCATAGCCAAAACATGAGTTCACAGACTCCATATTTCTGTACAACAAAACTGCATGAAATGATAACCTAGCTGCTCCCCTATTCCCTCCAAAATAGCCAAGATCTCCTTTTCCCCGAAAGTTTCTTTGTCTTTTATATAATTTTCCAAGCCAAAAATGTATCTAAACGTAATTGTTCATAATGGTCTTTAAAGTAACCATCCCCAAGAAAGTGACCTTAAATGGAAATAGTTACGTTACACCAAAATTGGGTTACCACCACAAATTACAAAAAGATGTCATGCAAAGCAATAAAATTAAACCGTTGCAAGTGGTGGAGTGTTCTCCACAACCAATCGTATCTCCATAAAAATATTGTGCAACTCGATGTGTTCCTCTTCTTCTTCTAGGATGAATATTACCCTATGATATTGGTCGTAGCTATTCTTCTCCTTCCAGGAAAGTGCGCGCAATTGGGAGATATTATCAATTTGCTCTTCCTCGGGCCAATTCAAGTCATGTTGCAGGACGAGCATAGGTTCACCATCCCACATTTCATCTCTCGCAGGGAGCCCCATTTCAAATTTTCCTTGGGTGATAATAAAACAAGACTCAGCAATGCCGCCACCTTTCTCTATAAATAAGCTTGTTCAATTACGCCGGTAGGTAATGAGGACCTTTAATCTGTCAAAATCATGTTACCACCTTAGTGAGCTCTATTACACTTTCCATTTAAGAAGTCTAATTAATGCATCATTTATTGAGGAGCTTGCCCTAGGATTAAGCTTGCATTTCGTAACTCCCGAAAAGATAGCCAGATGATACGTCTTACAAGTAATTAAATGGGCTGGCGGCATTTTGAAAACCAAAGAGATTGCTTGAAAGTCACAGGGTCGTGAAAAAGTTGAACCGTAGAACTATATGTCGTGGGTTCTAAGATTTCAAGAACTTCCGATACACCAATCATTTAGACAAGGATGAGGAGAAAGAAGGATCGGGTCGTTGGGTTATTATGCAACTCCTGAAGCTCGCGACTTGGTTATGAAAACTCAAGGTTGGGTGACAAAGGTTATGAAACTAGCAAGGACCACGACTATGAATGAATTAAAGGCATGGAATGGAGG
>VDFB02040867.1:0-29512 GCA_007258455.2 Sequoia sempervirens
GCTATCTCAATCAACTATTCCACAAGAAAATGTTGTTCACTAGCTTGCAAGTCCATTATCCCTAGGGCCATCCAAAATTCACCCTAAGTTCCCTAAACCCTAAACCCTAAACTCTAAAATCTAAACCCTAAAGCATTCATTTTGTCCTAGGACCTTAAAATGAAATTTGGTTGCCTTGGGAAACTCCACCAAATTTTATTCCCTTAATCCATATCATTTTGTCCTATGACCTTACTACATAGATCCCCTTAAGCCATCCTATTACCCTAAACCTTAAACTCTAAACTCTAAACCATCATTTTGACCTAGGACCTTAATGAAATTTGGTTGCCTTGGGAAACTTCACCAAATTTTATTCACTTAAGCCATGTCATTTTGTACTAGGACCTTACTACATAGATCCACTTAAGCCATCCTATTACCCTAAAACCTAAATCCTAAACTCTAAACTATAAACCCTAAAGTATTCATAAATTGTCCTATATTAATAGTTAATTATTTTTTCATTCAAGTAACATGCCTTAGACATAAATGAGGCTTACACATTTTATCATTTGTATTCAATTAGGCCATTTATATTGAATGGTTTAAGGGTATTTCCTAAACATGTATCTTACATTTTGAAATTACAAATCTACTGCAGGTTCACTTATATCTTAGAGATCACATGGATCAATTCAATAATATCTATAATCCACCTCCACACCCTCCATCTCCACCACCTTCACCCACTCCACCTCATAACCCCCCGCCTCCACCACCTGAAATTGATGGTGCTTGCTTGCAAGCATGAATCAATGTCAAGGTTAGAATCATTCAGGATCAAATCAACATTATTCAAAATGAAGAATGTATCGTACCACCTTTAAGGATGTTTGCATCTAGAATGCAAAATGTTGTTGATGTTGTTAGGTCTGTGGATAGGACCTTAGATGAGCATTGACGATGCCTAGAGTAGAGAACTTTTGATTCTGAAAAGGAAAACACAAAGAAATGAAGAGATGCAATAGAGAGCTGCAATAGTTTATAAATTAAGACAATGATCTTATAGTTATGAATTTATGAATTTGGTTCGATGCATAATTTTTGTGATGAATTTATGAATTTGGTTCGATGGATATTTTTTAGTGATGAATTTATGATCTTGGTTGGATGGCTATTTTTAGTGACATGAATTTATGAATTTGGTTGAATTTATGAACTTATAATGATGAATTTATAATAGTATATATTTTATGACTATCTACTAGATCATCATTTCTCCTATTGGAAAAATGTAATATATATGTGTTAGACATAAATGAGCTTTTTGTGAATGTTTCAAGTTTATTTTTTAGTATGTACATGTATTAAAATTGCATAGTTCTAGATCTTAAATTTTGAAATTTGTATGTACACATAGTTTAGTTGAATGATGTATGCATGCAAACTATGCATCGTATTTTTTATTTGAAATGTATGTACATGTTAAATTTTGAAATTTGTATGCACATGCTCAAGTTCAATCAATGTATGTATGTATATGTATATGTATGCACATCCTATTTAAACAAATTTGCATGTACATTTCAAATTTAACTATTTCTTGTAATTTTGTAAGTTTGTATATTAATTTAGTATAATTTAATGCAAGTGAACACTTATATTTAATATCATGGATCAATTTAACATTGATGATATCTTCAATCCAACACCTCAGCAACCTCCACCTCCACCCTAGGCTCCACCTCCCCCTCCACCACCCACTGGATCTGATGAGGCTCGCTTGCGAGCATGTATAAATGATCAAGTGGCATCCATTCAAAACCAAATAAATGTTATGCAAAATCAAGCATTGATTCCACCACATGTGAGACATTTTGCATTTGTGATGCAAAATGTTTTGGATGCCATTAGGACTATTGATTCTAATTTAGATAGACATCGGCAAGATGGAGAGGAGATGAGATGACTTTATGCAGATGGTTTCTCATATAAACATATTTTAGACCTAAAAATAACAAAAGCCTATCTAGCCCCTTATTTTATCGAACCTAATACTCAACAGCCCATTCCTCCCAATAAATCTAGAATATACATGAGGTGGTGTATACATCCATAGATGAGTGCACATTTTTGGGATCGATGGTATATGGCATTTGATAGTCCACCACACACTAATTTGGAGGTCCCATTATATTTTTTGAGGAAACTATATGTAGAGTTTGTTATGGGGAAAAAGCCCAATTATTTTGATTTTAAATCATTTTAGGGTGTTGGTGGCGGCATGCCGCAATAAAGGTTAGGGGAAAGGGTTGATCCTGAATGCCCCGTGCACACGCAACCCCTTGTTGCTTCTCTTGGTCTCACCATTCCCACACCTGTGCATAAACATGTGGTGGTATCGACATTAGGATCCCTCAATATGCTCACTGGAGACCTTGGTCAACATGCTTTTTCGATAGAAATAGGGAGCATAGAGACCATGATGATGGAGGAGTGTTTTATGGAGTTGGTCCTAGTACAACTCTAGGAGTGTCAAGACCACATGTATGTACTAGTTGCCATTAGTTATGCTATGGACCCAATCAAGCCACACCTAGTTCGAGTGGACGTGGAGATTCTAGTGGATCATTTGGTCACCTTAGTTCATTTGTAGAATTTCTTACTATAGACCATCACCCTCAGGATAATGCAACATAGGTATAAATATGCATCTACATGTTGAATTATAAGAATTTTAATGAATGTATATATCAAAGAAAATTTTGCAATACATTTTAACAACCAAACTGTTTGGTGTACATACAAATGACACTAACAATGGGGCAATCATCCACTCTGCGAGTACATATATCGACACTGGAGTCCAAGTCGGCAGCCCTTATGGGGTATTTTGATTTCAATTTTTTAAATTATATATGAAATAATTTTTAACTTGAGTTTTAAATTTATAATTCAATCATGAACATATGTTTTAAATATTTATGTTGGTTTAGGGGAGTCAATCGACTTCCATGTCGATTCCACCCGAGGGGTTGTCGAGATCTACTCCACTATCGAGCCTCACAGATCAGGGGCGGGTGCATTTATATTGTAAATTGTTTAACTTACATTAGTATAGTTGCAATTATGAATTTTGAATTCACTATATATCAAATATGCATGTACACTTGTAAATATTATAAGCGTTAAATGTCTATATGTATGTCTAGGTTGATACGACAATGAGAATGGGCATCAGAAAAACATTAGATGTTGCAGCTACTAGTGAGACCTCTGAATTTTAGGTTGTTTTAAAAAAATTCTACACAAAATGTGCAAACTTGAATATATATTTTAACCTAATTCAAGTATACATGCTTTAAATTTGATCTAGTAGGACTTTGTTAGTGTGACTTTTTGCCATGAATTGGTCATAGTTACACCTCTAGGAGGAAATGCAAAGTAGGCTCCAAATATCATGGTAATTTAATTTTTTTATTATATTTAAAGTCAATTACAAATTATATATTTTGAATAACTTTAATTAAATTTAAAATTGAATATATATATATATAATATGAGCTCATACATGTTTTAAAATCTTTTTCTTTTATAGCATGAGACACATCTTGTAGTTGAGCATGTACAAACAGGTCCTGGAGTAGAGGGTGCACAACTTCAGATTATGGTATAATTTAAATATGATAAATTTTAAATTAAATTGAATTAAATCATTTTTAATTGTAGACTTACATCTAATTTCAACTTTCTTTGTCTTGTTTATGTAGATTGATTTAGAGAGTTTAGAGGTTGGTCCAGGTGCACTAGAGCATCCAAACCCAGATATGATGGTAATTTAATTTTATGATGAATTATAAATTAAATTGTCATTAAATCATTTTTCATCGTCATACGTCTGATTTCATCTTTCTCTTGTACAGAGTGTTTCAGGTCATCCACATAGTCCGCATGGTGTGAAGAGGTCTCTTGACTATAGAGACGATACATGACCTAAATATGATGTTATGGGTTATATTTGATTATTTCATGGGCTACATATTTAGTTTCTCATGTACTTTTTTGTACTTTATATTTCCTGGGTCAAGTACTTTGTTGGACTTTAGTTCATGGGTTGTACTTTGATGGACTTTATTTCATGCACTTAATATATTGGTTTCATGCACTTAATATATTGTAAATAATGGACTTTATTATTGTTCAATTTTAATTTACACATGTACATTTATGCATTTTATGTTCATAGTCAAGACATTAATATAGGAAATTAATGTGAAATTAAGTATAAATATGAAATTAAAGTTGAAATTAATAGGACATTTTAATATTTGTACTTTACAAATTTAGTGATACCATACATGATATACATGATATGTACATTCAATAATTAGCGATAATTAGTCAATGAACTTATTCAATTCACGTCAATCAATAATTAGTCAATAAATCATAATCCGCAAACAAAAACAATACCATACAAGATTAGAGAACAAAAGCATTAACAAATTCTATAAACTAAACATAAATACCAATCAAAATGCAACGAGTTTTTCCAAAAAAAATATTCTATAAGTATACACCATATTTCCTAGTTCTTTTACATCATTAAATTAAAGAACTTAAGTATCCAAAAATAGGCTAAAGTTTTGAAATTAAATCATGTAGTCCCATATTTACAAATCATGCAAAGTGCTAGAGAAAACTTAAGAACATAAAAGTCCTCTTGACCTCATGTTCCACAAAAAACACTAATTTATAAGTTGTCAAAACAAATAATAACATCTAACACTAATTTATAGGTTGTCTTAAGGGGATGTCTTAAAGGGTCTTAATACAACATCTTAAGGGGATCAAAGAAGAGTATAATTAGGTATAAATATTAAGTGATATAAACAAGTATTATACTTTAGGGTGACTCATCATAACAAATGATATAATTAAGTATAATATTTAGGATATGTGCTAATACGACACATCTTAAGGGGATGTCTTAAGGGGTCCTAATATGACGTCTTAAGGATATAATTGATTTAATAATAATTTACACATGATATTTAGTGATTATACAATCAAATATAAAGTTTCAAAGTAGGAAAACAAACACATTTAACAAACAAAATATATAGAATATTGATTTTGATGCATAAAAGTACATAGAGTATAATTGTGTATGTGCATGTATTTGTAATTTGTACAAAATGTTTAATTGTGTAAGTATGTATGTACATATATGTCATCTCAAAACAATGTTTACAAAATTTGGCTATGCCATCTCAAGAACATCTCAAACTTGTGCCCAGAATGTAGTAGGTCTTCACGCCACCTGATATCAAAAAGGTACAAGCAATATCAATGAAATCATCAAAACATACATATTTTAATTTTTATAAAACTATCTCTATGTACTCAACTCAAGTACCTATATTTAAAAGTATTCCACACATGTGTGTAGGTTGAATCCAGGAATCCTCTCTTTTTTGTTTCAAAGTATGAGATCAATGCAATGATGGCTTAAGGATACAAAAAAGGATAATAAATCAATTTTAACTATTAATGTACACACAATATCAATATATAATCAAAACATGTATTTAAATATAATTTAACTAATAATTACCTTTCTTTACCAAGTATTCCATGTTGTCAAGGTTGAATCTGCATGGACTCTCCTTTTTGTGATGATGTCTTAAGGATCTATAAAAGGAAAATTTAAATAAATTTCAACTAATAAAACACTTGACCAATATCAAAACATGTATTTAATCTATTTAAAAGGACAATATAAAACTAAAACTATATTTACCTATATTTACTTATTCCATTGTACCATCTGCATCCTCTCTTTTTTGCAACACATCTATGATTGTCTCATGCTCTTCCATAGAAATTTTACATAACACTTTATTTGTAGGTCTTCCACAATACCGATCTAGTTTTATGTTTGTTGCCACCACCAAATGTGAATAGTGTATAATCTTTTTATGCGTTTCATAATCTTTGAATGCAGGTAGACCATTCTGCTTTATCAGGAATTTTCGTAGCCAAATTCCAACAACCACCACCGATCCTTTTGGAAAAAAATGAAAACCATCATCAAATAAGTTCTTAAAATTTTCTTAAGGGGATGAAAGACTTGTTCTAAAAATTTGCTTAAGAGGATCAAAAACTTGTTATCAAAATTTGCTTAAGGGGATGTCTTAAGGGGATCACCATACTTGTTGGATAATGATAGCCATCATCATCTTCTCGAGGTGCTATTAACTTATGTTTAGTCTCCACACAACGAGCCAACCAATATTTTGTTTCCTCTTCAATCCCCTCATGTGCAACAACAACATACACATGTCCTGCAACAAAAATTGATTTAATAACTTGTGTGCATCCATATAAATAATTTAGTATTACAAAATAACTTAATAAAGTGAAATATAATGAAATAAATTGAATTAAATTACCTTCTTGTACAAGGTCTGAAACATGGTCATAGTCTTCATATGCAAACACTTGAACATTATCTTCAATAGTTCTTTCATATATATTGATCATGTGATTGTGCAAGTGTCAATGATCTTTGCTCCCACTGTTCAACCCATTCTATATTTTCACATGATTCCCAATCTCTTGAGATACAAAACTGACAAAAACATGCAAGGTCCCTTGTCCAAATAGTCCATGTGCTTGCTTTCAAACTCTTAAATGAATGCCATTTAGTAGATCCACTGATTGTCTCACAATCAACTCTAGGTAGAATCTTCTCTTCTTCAACCAACCAAAAGAATCAACAAACTATAGATTACTCACTCGAGCCAGGTGTAGATAATCTTGTATTGCACCAATCCACAATCCCACATGCATCCTTAAATTTTACTGCATCCTTGAATTTAAATTGTTCTCTAGCAAGAATTCTTTTGACACACGCACCAACTCCATCATGTTCTCCTTTACCATGTCCAACTTCAAAAAACTCCATATATGTTGGACATTAAGTTCCTTGTGAACCCTACTTGACCAATAGAACATTCAAGCATTCTTGAACTACCCCTTATAATTATCTAACCATATGAGGTGTTTTGTCATATGGATTCCTCTTTCTCTTAAATTTCTATAAAATATATTGAAACAATTTTGACCAAACTCTGACAAGTGTAACCAGTTGTCACTCAAATAAAAATGATGCTCTCTCAAAACTTTTCTATCATCCTTTGTGCTATCATCTACAAGTCTATAAACAATATGGACAAACATAGCTACTTGCACTGAATTATAATACTGTGATTGAATTTCCTCTTGTAGAGTTAGAGTATAATTTTCCACAAAATCAACCATTGAAAGCATAGTACCAACTGGAAATGTGTTTCTACATGCTCGAAATTGGCCATCAAGTCATCGAGCATGTTGAAAGTGCATCACATATTTTGGTACAATCTTATTCTTAAATTCTAATATGAATGCATGTACACTAACTTTTTTTGTAACTAAATCACAATGCTTTCCAATTTTTCCATTTTTTAGAGAATAGTTAACATTCTTAAATATTTTAACATCAACTAATTGTTTTCTAAAATCATTATCAACATTTTCATGCATACAAACTCTTAAGAATGAAGGATTTCCACAACTAGTGCATTGTCCAGAAATAAAAGAACTTAAATAAAATAATTTTTCATTAGATCTTTCACAAAATAAACTTGATATAAACTCCCTTATTGTTTCAGGTGGCATATTAATACCACATTCCTACATAATCATGTTAGTATGCAAAGGACAACGTATATATCAAAAAACATCATAAAAATAACTAAATTGAACATGTGTTTTACAACAACAAGATATTTGTTGCTTATTAATTTTTACGTACTATGGTTTACATTTTTCAAAAGAACTTTGACTTATTTTAATATTACCAGGTTACACTAAATCACTACAAAATTTTCTATAAATTTAGTTTGTGTTATATCTAATAGGTGTTATGAATGAGGATCGTAAACTTTGGACCCCACCCTTGATTTTAAAACATCTCTAGCATTAGATCTGATACCCAAGTATTATCATGCCAATATTTTTCAATCAAAGATTTAATTTCAACATTCAATTTCATATCAGACCTCGAGAGTCGACCATTGAAACTCCAACATTGGTTGATAGGATCATTTTCTATACTTTCTCTTCTTTTTTCCTCTCTTAGCAATATTTTAGGATGTATTTTTAAAACTTCACTAATATTGATTACCATTCTTTTATTCAAAGTTGCTTTATTAACTATAACAATTGTTATAGCTCTTCTTACTACATTCGTGTCTTTAGATCTGCTATTTTTTCCAATAGACTTAATGACACTAGCAATAGTAGACATAACATGTTTTACTAATTGATCTTTTCTTCTTTGTTTAACAAAAATGCCTAAACTTTTTCATTATTTTTCTCATTTTTTCGTATTCTCATTAATTGCATCATTAGTTGACATTGAACTGAAAGTTTTTTACGATAAAAAAATCATTGTATAATCTATTAAAATGTGTTCTTATTTGTCCCCAAGAAATCTTACTAGGAAGATTATCCAAAACATCACTTTCAATTTAAAAAATATATATATTCAAAACTATTTTCATTTTCATTTTCATTCTCATCTTCATTTTCATCTTCATCTTCATTTTCATTTTCATCTTTATCTTCATCTTCATCTTCATCTTCATTTCATTTTCATCTTCATCTTCATTTTCATTTTCAAATAAAGGATTTTCATTTTCATTTTCAAAAACAGAACGGTTTTCATTTTCATTTTCAACAACAAAATAGTTTTCATTTTCATTTTCAATAAAAGTATTTTCATTTTCAACAACACTTTGACTCAAATCTTGAACTCTATGAATATTATCAATGTCAACATCATGATATCCAACCTCTTCTAAATCTAAAATAAACACCATTTTCATGAGGCTCAAAGGTGGATTTGAAGACGTACTTGGACTTGTGCCTATTGAAACATTATCCATAGCATTGGAAGGGGTATTTGAAGACATACCAGGAGTAGTTTGTATATTCATATTAGTTTCCACATTCACCTCTTGTAATTTTGCATCATCTACATCCATGATCTCTTCAATTTTTTTTTATCTTCAATAGTTGTGGAATTGTATGCTTCACCATCATTCATTGATCGAATTCTCATTCTTCTTTCTCTTTGTCTTTATTTCTCCTTCTCTCTCTTTACTTGAATTTCTTCAAGGGTCAATAACTTCCTATCTTTCCTCTTATTCCAACATTATGATCCCATGATTGAAATTTTTTGAAGTATACACTTGAATGAATGTCAAAAACTTGATAGTCTTCCTTGTTTCTTCCTCCAAACAAGTAGCAATTTTTCACAAAATTCCTCTTCCTCCTTCAAAGAAGTAGCAATTGTTCACAAATTTATTCTTCCTCTTTCAAACAAGTAGCAATTGAACAAAAATCCTCTTCCTCCTTCAAACAAGTAGCAATTAAACAAAATTCCTCTTCCTCCTTCAAACAAGTAGCAATTGCACAAAATTTCTCTTCCTCCTTTAAACAAGTAGCCCAATTAAACCAAATTTCTCATCTTCCTTTGAAAACAAATAGGAATTTGACAAAATTTCTCTTCCTCCTTCAAACAAATAGAAAATAAATAAAACTCCTAGATTTCTCCTTTGAAAACAAATAGCAAATGCACAAAATTTCTCTTCCTCCTTTAAATAAGTAGCTCAATTAAACAAAATTTTCATCCTCTTTTGAAAACAAATAGGAATTCAACAAAATTTCTCTTCCTCCTTCAAACAAATAGGAATTCAACAAAATTTATCTTCCTCCTTCAAACAAATAGAAAATAAATCAAATTCATCTTCCTCCTTTGAAAACAAATATCAATTCAACAAAATTTCTCTTCCTCCTTCAAGCAAGTAGCAATTAAATAAAATTCCTCTTCCTCCTTTGAAAACAAGTAGCAATTCAAGAAAATTCCTTTTTCACAGCATCCCAATGATGCCTCCTTTCAAAATTGAAAAAAATCCCAACTTGAAGAGCTTCAACAAGACAAAAGGTAATAGAAAATAGGGAATACATCGCAGTCGATCGTACAAAATAATTCTCAGATCCATGATGCCCCTTTTTGATAGTAAAATTAAAAATAATGGTCAAAAATAACTCGAGATCCTGTTTAATAAATGGGATCCTAAGTCAAACAAATCGGGATCCTATTTACTAAACGGGATCCTGTTCCATTTTCAATGAATCCACTGGTAAACGGGATTCCATTTATTAATTGAGATCTTGTTCTGTTTTCAATGGGTAAATTACAAATGGGGTCTCATTTTTTAAAATTTGAAATGTAGGCCAAGATTTTGCTTTGTTGACAGGTTTGAGAAAAGGTTTGGGGATCCGAACCTAGGCCCTGGACCTAGTTTGACTTGCAAGTTGAAGTTCCTAGAAATGTCACAAAAAAATACGAACTTTAGGCATATATCTGAAGGCATTTTTTGCAGAGATTTTCGACAAAATTAAAACCCATTATATATTAGATAGTGTAGATTCCAAATATGTAATTTTTTTACAATTGGATTAATTTTTTTTATTTTTCATTTAATTTCTGATTAAACAGGTCCATAAACTTGAATTATTAGGGTTTTTTAGTATTTTAATAAATTTTTATCAACATTTAACGTTTTCACAAACAGATTGCACAGAAGCGCACTTTAGACAATTCTTTTCAATTTAAAAAAATTCAAAAAATCATAAGTTTAAGTCATCTTATGTGTGACATACATGACGATTTTTTAAAACACCAAATATGGCCAGTAAAAAATTGACAAAAAAAAATATTCAATAAAAAATTACAAAAAAATATGGAAAGTGTGCTTCAATGAGTTATGAATCTTTTCCCAAAAGGATTTAGAAAAAAAATTATTATTTAGGTCAAAATATGGATGACATACACGTGCATGGTATGGTTAAAAAAAATGACTTTTAAATAGTGGTTTTTAGAAATGCCTATTGAAAATCAATTTGTATCATCTGGATATTGAAATAAATTACATATTTGGAAACTAGACTCTAAGTACTACATTTTATGATTAGTGAATTTTTCCAAGATTCCATTTCTAAGTGCTTAAAATTTTAAGGTCAAATGTGTCGAATTCTAAAAATCAGGGAAAACACTTCCACTAAATGGCCAAAAAGTGGACTCAACTTCTTGCCAACACCCACAGTATTATTTTTTGGGTTTGTAGATTCAAACTTATCCTCACTTACACACTTTGAGGTAAGAGTTAAGACAACCCCTTGATCCTTGACTCATTAATTCTTTGCACTATCCATTATTTTAGAGTTTAGATGTGAAGATCCCCCTATTTGTCTACTTTTGGCATGAAGCATGAAGTATCCATGTGATCTCCAATCCCTAACATCCCATCCTTATAATTTTTTGGTATCGAAGGATCATTCATCCATTTAAAGGTTATGTCAAAAATTTCCTCAATTCTTTAGCTCCTTGATGGGTCAATAAAGCTTTGTTACAGTTTCACTAGTTCTCCTAATCTTCAAATCCCAACAAGTTGCTTTATAATGAAGTGGAATGAAGAGATCATGGACAAGTTACAAGGTTCCCTAACTCTCAAAATTACTGACAAGATTTATAAGTTAGCCATTTAATCATTGATAAGTGAAAGTTATTTTTTTCAATAGCCCCAATTCTAAGGAACTCGTGCCACAAAACTTAAAGATGGGGACAAAATTAGTCTAGACAAAGGGAGAAAACCTATACTCAAATCAAGTGTTAGAAAGTTCAACAAATAAGAGGCGGATAAGAATCTTCTACACTTTGAACCTTATCAAGCTTGGGAGGGTGTTCATATATAGATCTTTTAAAGATAACACAAGCTAGTAGAATACATGGAAAACCCAACTCTATACATAAAGATAACCCTAGAATTGACTATGACAATATCCTTTATGTAGGTTTGTTACAACTACAAGTCACATACCTCTATTTTTAGTAGTTTGATTATATGATGCATCATAATATGGAAAAATAGAACATAATCCCTAAATATACACTCATTTATGGTCACCTACAACATCATTGACCTAGGAAAAGACATTACACAAATCATTTAATTATTTTCATCAACTATTGGTTTAAAAAGGATTTTATAAAAGTTTTGTAACACTAGATTGTACATAATGAAAGAAATTTAAATTAAAAATAATTCTTTAGAAAAATGAATATTAAATCCTTCATTTTAAAGATGTACAAGATCAACTTTAACTATTGGATAAGTTTCTATTCTTATAGTAATATATTTAAATTTGAAAAAACAACCATAATCACAAGGTAAATCATAAAATTCAATTGAGCCCAATGTACTTGGCCTTATCTTGTAGAGCTTAGACCCTCAATTTCTCTCCCATTCTAAAAAATATGTCCATCTTAATAATCTATAACAAACTTAAATGCCTCACATATTAATTATGTAAGAGTTTAAACTTTGGCATCTAAATGAACAAGTATAATTATTTTACTAGAATCTCTTAATGTAAATTGACTAAGACTTGATATAAAGAATAACCAAACAAAAATTGAGAAAAAATGTAAAATGACAACAAGTGTAATGTCTTATATTGATTTACTAAATTTGTGAAGGTGGGGCTCTTTTAAATGATAATAAAGTTTAGAATTTTAGTAATGAAAGCGGTAATAAAAATTTCTCACAATATTGGAATGAGGATGGTAGTGGTTGAGGTAATAGTTCAATAGAACATTTTAGAAAAAAATTATATTAATGAAAAATCTCATAGAATTATCTTTAAAAAAATTCAAAGTATTCATTCATAAAAAATATTGAGATTGAATATGGTATTGGACAATTGAGATTATATAGATACAATATTTGTAATTTAAAATATAAAAAAATTAAGATCTATAATTGAAATTAGATATCACTAAAAATTATATCCATAAAATGTATGAAAAGAAATGTAAATGGAGAGTTTAAGTTAATAATAAATAATTTGAAACGGCTTTAGAAACGTTCATTTCAAGCAAATGCAATTGGAAAGTGCGAAGCCGGCCTGTGCAACCTTTATTGGCATCCTCCCAGCCTGCGCCAAAATGAGAGCTATGGAGCAGTGTATGGGCATCCATCAAAGCATAAAGGATAGATGAATTTTGTAGACAAGGCACGTGAACTGTTTGACAAAATGCCTCAAAGAAATGTGGTCTCGTAGAATGCCTCGTAGAAATGTGATTAGATTAAAATCATGTAACCAACAACGCTATAAATGGAAAATGCAATCTTAATTTACATTAAAAAAATTGGGAGAAAAAAACTTGCTTCAAAAACACACATTTTCTTGTGAGGATGGCAAAACATGCTAGCAAATTCCCTTGCCTTGCCCACCCAAAGATGAAAGAAAAATTATGGCGTTTTCACTGTTTCATGACCTTGCAAACACACGAAACAGAGCCAATCCCACAGCACAAAACATGGTAATGCCTCCAGTAATCTTCAACAGGACAGACCCAAAAATTATTTCCTGAGATAGTATTCCAAGATAGACAGTCATTTGAATGAGTACAACGTTAATGACCCACATGACCCTGAATCTAGAAAGCAAGAATCCTGCCATCTCAGAGCTTTGGCTCTCCATTTTCTCCTTGATTTTTTTGAGTAAAAGTTTTTTTTTCCAAGATATGAATTATTTGCCTGAGAAACTGCAGCAGAAAATAGAAAAATGTTGATTTGTGAATTGGAGGAGGACAAAAGAACTTATTTTAAAATGTGCGTCAGTGGGCGTACAGGCAGGCCCATTGGATGCTTCTTCCGCCTTGAATTTCTCTGTAAGATACCGAGTTGATAGTAGGAAGAAGTTTCTATCCACTCAAAAAAAATCAAACTTCAGAATTCTATTCAACACGGTGAGCTTGTTGACCTGGTTTTCAAATAAATTTTTGGTTTGCTTGATTTGGTTTTATTTTAATAGTTTGTTTGCTTTCGTTGGTTACATTTAAGCACACCATTGTTGCTCCAGCTTCCTTTGAGAAGCTTCGTAGACAATGATATCAAAAACATTGTTATATATTCAACCTTCAATGATGAAGATCATTGCCAGTTTGGAGATGGCATTCACCTTTTAATATAAATGTTTTTATTTTTTATTATTCTCAATTTCAATCAAAAGAGGTATTTTGAACTATTGAAATGATACTCTACATTATATTTACCTCCTTTGTTAATATACTTTTCAATATATTGAAGATTGCTACCTTCAAAAAATTATTTCCATTTATTAGAAAGATAATAGCATCAATGATAAGAGTTTAGTTTTTAATGTACATTTATTCATTTCTTTGCATATAAGATCAGTAAGATTTGTTTTTGGACAAAAATATTGAAAACCAAAAAAGAGATGGCAATTATATATATATATATATATAGGCCTTGGTGATTCAGGAGATGTCAATATGGGTCACCTATATAGGGGTCGAGATACCATGGGTGATGCCTTGGTGGAGATGTAGAAAATACGTATAGTATATATATTGTTATTTCTACTCACTAAATAATGAAACTAACCAGAAACTAAATTGAAATCCAAAGTTTATTGCACTTTCTCATAGATGTAGGAGTCCTTAACAGGTCTTTTGTTTATTTTTGTTTTAAAAATCTAATATATTGAATTTGTCCATAATATATTTTAGAGGGTATAAGTCAATTTTTATTGTAGGTTCCTCACTTATTATTATAGTGAAGACAACTTTGCATTTATCTAATGTAAAATATTCATTCATTTGTTGTGAAGAAGAGGAAAATATTTATTTTATTTTTACAAGATGTGTATAGAAAGTGGAAAGACTTTGTTGTTGGAGAAAGTTTAGCCACTTTCCATGGAATAAGCTATTGAATAGGCATGATTTTTTCTATTAATAACTAGGATTATATGTTGAATTCATGTTGGTTTATAACAAATAGTGTGATCAATTTCTATGGAATAAGCTTTCAAACATGCATGAATTTATTTGCTAACAACTAGGGATTAATACAACAAAAAAATCAAAACATTTATTCATACTATCATTTTTTATAGTTTTCCAGTATCACTTCTTCTTGGTTCATTCTCTCTATCTATATATGAAATCAACCTACTTTCCTTTGTTTTTTTTGTCACAAACTTTTCCATTTATATCATCTTCCTTTAAGCTAAAGTATTGAAACCAAGCTCACCCTTTGGAACGATAAAAATGGTAATCACTTTTTTGTGGAATGGACTTCATACAAGAAAAAAATTCTCTACCAATATCTAGGGTTGGATGTTGAATTTATGTTGTATTATAATGAATATGGACCTCTTTTGAAGCATAGAACAATTCTTGAACATATTATGTGGTTTCTTGAATAGCTCATGAATTCTATTATATTATGTGGTAAATTATAAGGGTTGATAAGGTTAACATGTCATTTCCCTTGAGATGAAAAGATTGTATTCTCAAATCACATTCATTTTGATAAAACCATAAAATCAAAATTTTAATCACCATCTTTTTTCCTTCTTGTGTCAGTCTTAGAGATCAAAATGGGAAATAAAGAGTTGTGAATAGGCACAAATTTCCTCATTTTATAAATAAAATACATGTTTGCAGGTTGTGAGATAAAAACCCTAATTCAAAAAGAGGCATAGGCTCACCTAAGAGTGGTTGGTGTGCCTACAAGATATCCTTCAAATGAGTTGCATTGGCATTAGCAATTTAGATAGGGTTAACAATTATAATTTTGAAATTATTGGATCGTTACAAAATGTGATAGTTTTGTTTTATACGAGCATCACATTTTATTATATTAGAATAAGTGTATTTTAATGTGTATTGATTGCATGAATTTTATCTCTTTGAAAGTGGGCATACTTTTAAGTCTAATTGCAATGGTAAGAATGGCCATGAGGTGATATTCTATTATGGAATAAGTAGTGGTTGTTAAGGCTACCCAACAATGAATAGTCATGCCACATCACTAGTCAACACATATAGTGCTCAAGATAATTTAAGCCTAGTAGGAACGTGATCCTCCCTAAATTCTTTGACCGTCTTGTTAGTTACTTGTTTATTCATGGGGGATTTCAATAATTTATGACTTAATTTCTTCCAATTATTTATCATGTAAGTAATTACTTTTAAATTGACCTTTCATTATATATCCACATTTACTTTCCATGGCCTAAAATTAATGGTTTATAACATACTTAAGCAGGTTAGGAATCTCATCCAATCTTGAAAATGTGGGATATTAGTTTCCACATTTTTTTAAGGAGATTTAGAAAATGTGTTTTCCTTCAAATTTTTATGTGAAGAGTAAGATTCACAAAAATACACTTGCATGTAGTTCAATTAGGAGATATGAAGAAACATACCATGGAAGAATCAAGACATCAATGAATCTCCTTCAAGTCAAATTCAAGAGTGATTAGAGAATAACCACCTTCCTACTATTTAATCTATCCCATTCTACAATTCCTTTGGGAATCTAGTAGTTTTCTACGCATGTGAACATGATTAAAAATTGGTTGCCACCATTCATTAAATTTATGTTCAAATCCCATGCAAACATATTATTATGTAGGAAATAAAATGAACAATAAATTGAAATTTCTATCTTAGGTGTCCATAAAGCAATTTTTGGAGGATTAAGAGCTACAAAGGTCAACTATACCTTAATTAGGTATTCCTAATATAATTTTTTTCTCCAACTTGTACCCTCTTCAAAAAAAATATTAAAATCATAATAATGTATACATTCTTATAGATTTATTGTCAATTTACTTGTTATATGAAGTTATACAATTGACATAAGCAAATACCCTTTAGGGAGGATTTGATCAAGTAAGTTATTTATCGTAAAGTTTATTACTATCATAACCTAATTTGAAAATAAAATAATTATTTTTTAAATCATAATAATATACATCTTATCATTTTAGTTTGAGTTTACTTGGTATATGAAGTTATTTATTCTAACTTTATTATGTAATTGGGATTATGCCAATGATGGGTCAACTTCCATACTTTATGCAAATTAGCCTTCAATTTTCTCATAAAACATATATCAAAATTTTTAACAAAGTTAATAAGTTTGAGAGTAGTGTAGCCTTGGTTTGTCAATTAATCGATGACTCTAAATATTTTTAGGTACTTATCTATCATATTTCAAAGTATAAATTTGGATTTATTGAAATTATGAATTGTATGTTTAATAGAAAAATTCATAACACATTTTTCTTATTATTGTTGTTAAAGAATGAGAAAGAACATAGAGAGATTGCTCAATCGATAGAATTTTATGTGAGAGACAACCCTATAACAACTAGGCAAGAGGCTTTGGATCATATGAGGATTCTTATTGAACTGAACACAAAAGAATTCAACAAGGAGCATTTGTTTTATGATCATTATATACCAACTTGTTGTAAGAGGTTGTGTTTTGATTCCATGTATAAATCTATGGCTTGTATTTGGAGGGACATAGATGGGTTCTCAATATCACATCAAGGTACTAAAAATGACATAATGAATATTCTTATTGAAGCAATACCTCTCTAAGATAGAAGAGAGAACAAACAAGTTTACTTTATTTGTTGTTCCTTTGAAAATTTTATTGTAGGTCCCCAAAATATAATCGAGGAAAAATTCACAACTAGAGTGTTTGGAAAATTTGATTTTCAAGACAATAAATTGTTGCCCCATTTCATATAATCATTTACATATACATGACAATTAAGGTTTTTAAGGATATCTAATTTTATTATCTTTTATAGATTTCAAAGTTATATTATATCACTTGTCATTGGATATCACATAAATAATATACTTGAGTAAGAAAAAACATTTATATTGATCTAGATTGTCCACTTGAATTCCAATCAACGTATCTTAAAACCTTTATTGAGATGATATATTTATAAAAAAAATTATTTCTCCATTTGGACAAGGTCATTGGAAGGTTTGAGGACACTAAGATTATGAAAGATGGAACCACCCTTTCCAAAATATATATTTTATTATATGAAATGTGTACTTTCCTAAGGGTTGTTCTAGCATGCACTAATAAACAACTACTGCAATAGTGAACATTTATGATGGTTGTGATTTTAACGCATATGATAGATTATGCTTATGTACCTTTTATATTGATAACATATTTATTGATTTCCCGATACATGAAATATTTGATGAGCTAGTTAGTACTTGACAAGGGAATATAATTTCCTTGATTAAATTACTATATTACTCAAATTGTTAGGAGAAGTGAACCATCTCTCAACATTGAAAATATCATAAACAAAATTGTCACACATTTCTTACTAAATAAGAAATATATATATTGTATTACAAATGATACATAAAAATATATGAAACATTTTAGAAATGGTCAATAAACATACCTTAAAGATTATTTATTTATAATTTTATTTGGAAGAAGAACACTAAGATGGACAATCTCATGACTTATAGATAGGAATGCACAAATGTCTTTACAAACAATTCTAAAGAAAATATGTGTTCACAAGTCTTGACAACCACAATTACAATATTATTCTAGGATTATTCTTTTCATGATTGTTTAATGTATGAGTTGGTATAGAATGCTCTATACCATGAAATATTTGGTTGAATATGTAGCCACCCAAGATCTAGGAGTTATAGTGAAAGCACAAGAGAAATCAAATATGAGATAGTAATGCTATTATATCAAAGGATACAAGTATACAATGAGAATGAGTTAAGAACAAAAAGAGAACTTTTTGGTTATATAGACCAAGGTGAGACATAGGATTACGTATCCTAGAGTGTGGTCCAAATGTCACAAATACACCCAATGCCAATAGTGACCATCTAGGTGTGGTCCAAGCATATGGTCAATCTTAAAATCCCACACAAGTTTCTTCCAATATGATGATGTAGATTTAAGAACTAACTTCCATGGAGATAGCACAAAAGATGAATCCACTTATAATGTTTCAATGCTACATCTCACCAATATTTATAGTTCTATCTATCTAATATGATTACAACAAAGTGTCTTTTGATATCCATGATAAATTCCTCAACTTTGGTCACAAAATAGACCAATCAAGGGCATATTTTGATAGCCATGGATTCTACTGAAGATTAGCATAAAATAACTTTTAGTACTCCTTTGGGTGTCTTTTCCCATTAGGTCATGTCATTTGGGTTGAAAAATATTGGGGCTACCTATCAAAGAGTTATGATAGTAATATTCCATGAAATGCTACATTAAATCATGTAATATTATGTAGATTCCATCTTGAGTAAATAAAAAAGAAGGGATGAACGCCTACATCTTCTCCAAAGAATATTTTTATGGCTACATGAATACAATGTATGCCTCAACTCAAAGAAATAAGTCTTTGTAGTCACATTAAGTAAGATACTGGGCTTCATTGTCTCTCTCACATTCTTATACTTCAGGTAAGATACCAAGCTTTGGTTTGGCAATTGTGTGAAGTGTTAAGCCTCAAATTAGCATATTATGATCTAGGGCTATTGATTGAAGCTTCAAAAGTGGTGAAATACATTCAAAATTTATTCACAAATGTTGAAGGAAAAAAAACTCTCATAAAATTTAAGGGTCAAATATAACTACTACAATAATGGTAAGCTACCTTCACTTAATTCAAGGGTATGTACATAAAAATAGCCATAAAAAGTAAACATTTCTTGAACATAAAAAATTAAAAATAGGGGAACCATAATTTTGTCAAGTTTTAGTAGGCTAGAGCCATGATGTTTTGAGGACAAGATATTATTTTGAAGGGAGGTGATGTTAGCAGGATTGAGCCAATGTTACCACAATATTTTTCTGCAACAAATTAGATGCAACCTTTGTAGCTAACCATCGACACATCAAAAGGGTAGAATATGTAAAAATTATATCCCCTCTTATTCTTATACTTAGGTATCAGTATAGGATCAAAAGATGTAAATATGTAGTGGAATATGTGATATGACATAATAGAATGTACTAGAATAGAATGAAGAAGAATATAATAGAATTTGAATGCAATAGAATGACTGAGATATAAGTAGATATGACACCCTAGATGTATATATGATGACATATGAGAAATATAATATACTGCAAGTTTCTAGATAATTCATGTATAATGTGTTATGTGATATAATCTACATGTAAATAGTGGTAAATTACTTTTACTTATCTTTTTTGTCATAGTATTATATAACTTACTACATAATATCTTCATTTCCTTTTATCATGTAAAGTACTCTTGTGTCACTTTTCATACATGCAATATGTCTAATTCTTTTGTATTTCTCTACTCACTTTTTATGGACAACTAAAACCACTTGTTATTTTTTATTTCTCCACTTGTGTGACAATCCATTTATAGTGTATACCTTTTTTATTTCGTAAGTCCCTATGGATTACTCATTCTAAGGAGAAGAACAAAAGAAGAATCAAATAATGGTCAATTAATTTACACAGACTAAATATCCTTTTTAAATGTTTGGATATTTACTTTTCATCTCAAGACTAAGAACTTCCATATACTTTTAAATTTATGTTCATATTAAATTTACATTCACCTCAAATTGGGGACTAAATCTAATGGTGAAATTTGTACACCCCTACTAATTCCCATATAGTTATGGGGTATTTTGATGGAATACCTTAATTTAATGACAAGTTTGGCTTATGATTATATACTTATCCCAATCCATTTTATATTCATTTATAACCATTTCAATGCATTCAACCTTATCCCATCCTTATTCATGCATTCTCATATATTCACTATTTACACATTTTTTATTATCCTACATTCAAAGCCATGTCCACACCATTCATTTATTACCTCAAAACTTATACATTTTTGTTCTAGGTCAATCTTTAGTGGCTTAAGCTTGATCCCAAACTCTTAAATTTTAAATATGAAATTATAGGCTATGACCCTTTCCTACTAGCCATTATGGGTTTGTTGGAGTGAAGAAGACACTGAGAAGGAGGGTGAATCAGTGTCTTAGACAAATTTTAACTTTTTCCTTGAAAATGAATAATTTATGCTCTTAATATTTCAATGATAAATACATTCATGAATTGAATGCAATCATTAGAGAACTGAAATAATAAATATTAAAGCAAACCAAAGATCATCACAATCATGAAACATTATCACATCAAAATAATGAGACCATAAGACAAAGAATTTGACTAGTGGAAAACCCTCTAGGGATAAAAAACCACTCCAGAAATGATGCCTCACTAGCTTAGTCTGAAAATTTTCTATTTACAATGCCTCACTGGCAATACTATCTCATTGATAGATTTCAAATGCCTCACTGGCAATAAGACAATGCATCACTGGCTTTTCAAGAATTCCTCACTGGCAATACTATCTCACTGATAGATTTCAAATGCTTCACTAGCAATAAAACAATGCCTCACTGACATTAAATTCACCTCATTGGCAAGTGCAAACTACCTCACTGGCAACCAAATACTGTTTAAACAAAAAAACACAAATTATAGAGGATTACTCTGTCTCTTTGCAAAACATTACAACGCCTTTACACTAATATAGTATATGTCCCAAAGATTCATAAGATGGAACCTTTAAAACATATAGTATACTAGGTATTTTTTACTGTTTTGTGCACAATCTTTTCAAAAATAGATTTTTGCATTTTGCTCCAAATTTTTATAAAATAACATTACAATGAATAAGAATCACATATACAAACTATGTGATTTATGCATTATGTTCAACCAACCGAACCTAAAATCCAGAGAAGATTTTATATACTTTAAATGGTTGTTCATCTTCAAACTTATAACTAAAAGTGCCTTTAACCGGTGATAACTGTCATAGTAAAACTTGTCACAAAAAAAATTCAATGTAAAATGCATACCAATGTTGGTTAGACAAAAATAACTTAATAATATCAGTATCTAAAGACAAGTATGCAAAACCCTAATTTTCATTTCATTGTAAAACAATAACCCTTTTCACCATATAACCGTTCATGCAAAACAAAAAGAGCATCAACTAAAAAAGAGGGATATCACCTGAAATCGACACCAAAATTTCTCAACTACCTGAAGTCGTTACTTCTTTCTTCCTTGTCGCTATACACTTCTACCAAGCTTCACAACTATCTTTCAAAGTTGAGTAATTGCAAACCCTAACATAATGTGTACACCCATGCCTTAGCTTGAGCTTTCAAAGAGTGAAATGAAATGTCTTTCCCCTTTTTAAAAAAAATTGAGTATATGGTTATGCATTTATGTCATATGCTACTTAACATTGTGAATCTAATGCCTTTCTATTTCCAAATCATAAACTTTACAAAATACATAGGCTTCAAAAAGCCTTTTCATTATTTTATTCCTTTAGATGCCGATGGAAATAAAGTCCCATTTTATTTCAAATACTTTTCAAAATATAATGTCATGTGGTGCTCAAGACACCCGATACCTGCTTGACAAGTTTATGACTTAAGTGGCATTTTACATTGATGACTAATGTCATTAAACTCTTAAAAAAAAACATATTCCTTAGATGGGATATAAGTCCCATTTTTATTTCAATGTCCTTAACAAATGCTCATGTCTACAAATATAACAATGCCTTTAGGATTTTAGACTTAAATTGCCATGACATAAGCCTTGTAAAAATAGTGACTTTGAAATAAACTAAATCCTTGTCTTTGCACATATATAGATTAAGTCTTATTAATAAGACCACTTTATGCAAATGCATGTGAATAACTTCTTTGTCAATTTATATCATATAATGTAAACCATTTTTTTTTTCACCTCATATAATTGTATTTGCATATAGTGACAATGACTTCAAAAGACACTTGTATGCCAACCAATAGTAACAAAGTTGCAACATAGTCACATTACAACAAATCTATATGCTCACTGTACCAAAGTGCCACAACAACTGAAACCGAGGATCTATATGCCAAGGATATATCAATAAATCAATGCCACAAGACACTTGTATCCATACCACCATGAACAACTTATAATGCCACAAACCTACGAGTTCCTGAGAGTTTGTCCTGAGAACTTGAGAGTTTGTGTATTAGTCATCAAGGACAACAACTGAGAGGGCAATAGGGTTGACTTGACACATGTTTCAATGTGTAAACTATTATTGTGTCTTAGTATTTTAAGACATTCAATATGCACTTATTATCATTTCGGACTTTGGGACAATTATATTTAAGCCATTTATATGGTTGTGCATGTTGTCTATGATATAACTTGATTGTAGTGATTTGAAATCTCCTTAAAAAGGTGTTTGTAATGACCACCTTGATAGTTTGACACAAGGAAGATGAAGATAATGAGATCTCAACACAAAATTTTAATCAAATTATTACCATAGGTCATAATTTATTCTTACCCATCAAAGCATTCATAATTGAATTCTACAAAATTTCAACATTTATTCTTCATCATTGTTCCCTAATTACATGTAAATTAATTTTATATTCATTGTTTACATTTATTTGATTAGCCTAGATTATCTAATGTAAAGTTGTAATTATGAAATTTTTATACTAATGCCATTTCCCATTTATATTTTTTGTCCATTTTAAAAGAATGTCTTGATACATATACACTGAAAAATGTCATAGTCTTGTGTGAAGTCAAGCTTTTTCCCCCATGTTGCTACTCCACTTTTACGCATTCCCACATCCTTTATCCATACCTTATCAAAATTGATCCACATCCCCATGTATTCTTCATTTATTATGCCTATCTATGTACTAATCCATAAATGTTTCATTAATTTTTTCACCCTTTTGTCTTGATGGCCAAAATATATCTATCTACTATGTTGTCCATAGCTTTTGAACCATAACTAAACTTTAACTCAATTTTTCTTCAATCCTACACTTTACTTTCCTTCCTAGAGCCATTGAACCAAATATAGTTATGTATTTAAAGATATTTATTTGAGTTTGGTTGATCATCCAAGTGCTTCTTATTCACATTTAGGGAAGAAGACACTTCAATTTATGTAATTAAAGGAATCTAGATCTGCAAAATCATCTTCAGGGAAGAGTGATTTCTTTCACTCTATTATTTACTCATTTTAAGGGAGGGAGATGACCTAGGAGAACATGTCTAGTTGTAGCAATAAGAGAAATTCCTCAAGTTCATATTCTTGAATGCTACTGATCTTTAGATTAAAAAAAATTTAAAGAAGCAAAAATAAATCAAGTTAACAAAAACTATAATTAGACATATTACTCTTTGATGATAGAAATAAGACCCTCACTATTACAATTTTCTTTTTAAATAACTCTATTAAAATTAATCTAATTTATTAAGTCTAAATAAAATTGATTAATCAAACTAATTTACACTTGATTAACTGTATATTTACCTAATCAACCTAAATTAATGCCTGACAAAAATTTATTTTCCTTTAAAAATGTGTACATATTGCTTTACAAGATGCTGGGAACTAAAAGAAGAGCACTCCAGAAACATTTAAAATGGGCACAGAAATTTTCCCAAGTAACGAAACTTTGCATTTGAGAGTAACATGAGATCTGGGAAAGTTTCGAAAATCCCCAAAGTTATGCAAGTTTCCTGTCAAAAAAAGGACGGTGGACATGCACTCCTAGCTGTTTGGATTGAATAAGTGGGCTGCTTTCTTTTTTTGAATTGTTTTTTCCCCTGCATTAATATTTGTTTCTCTTTTCATCAACATGCATGGAGCTATGGTTTCTCAAATTTTGCTGATATAAGACTTTCCAATTAAACCCAAACTGAACTTGGCTGCCAAAATATAATCTACAGGAAAAGAACTATCACCGAAGGATTTCATGTATTGCATTTATAAGATTTTTAATCCTGCAAGATTTTCACGGTGTTCTTGGATATCAAAATTTTGTTCTTCCAATTTTCACAATAGGAGACGATAGGAAACTTCATATCTCTGCCTGCGCATGAGTAGAGTTATAGCGCCAACATTACAACAATTTCGGAGGAGCTATCTAACCAGAGGACAAAAATAAGAAGCTTAAATATTATTCGTCGTGGAAATTGGAGAAATCGCCGGATAGATCATGCCGTATAGATGCGAGCATTTCCTTCAACTGCACAGCAACGATGATCCTCCTCGCGCTGAAGAGACTCTTCTAAATCCTATATGAACTCAGTAAACTAAGAAGCGTTTGGTTAGTAGATAGCCACTTTGATGAAGTGGAAGCAGAATCTGATCCATGCAGCGCCAAAGCACTTGTGAGGGCAAGCGAATACCAACAACACTATCTGTATGCCAAGTTCTACTAGCCCCACTCAATATGCATCGCAAAATGATAGGACAGAAATGCGCAGGCTGCTTTTCAATGGATTCGGCGGGAGAGATTCAAAATTGAATTCAAACTTAACTGTAGCGGTGATGTCACGTGAACAGTCAGAGGAGAGGCAAAGGAACGCAACGAAAAATAGTCGGAGGTTTAGAGGGCCCACATCAGCCACTTAAGCGGTCAACGCTTAGAGTGTGCTGGTTAAGCCAGCCCGATTTGTAATAGTCAATGATCTTACATTACTTGGGGTTCCTATACACTCATCTAAAACATGGTAACACCATTATCTCTTATGATATAGAAACCCTTCTTTTAAAACTCATAAAAACTATTTTTCAAAAAACCAGAGACCGGTACGATTTGGTGGGTATGATTTGGTGGGGTTCCAAGGAAGTTAGTCTGAGTTGGAGCAAATGGGGCACAACTCATACCAGTCATAGAAACAGGACTAACTATGAATTTGCACATGATCATGATATGCGTAATTTGCGCGTTTGCTTGTCTGCTCAGAAATTGCTGGCACGGGACAGTGACAAACACTTCGTCTAACGCGCGATTGACTGAGAATCCAATGCTTTTGAATTTCATGACACTCTGTATGAGGAGTGAGGAACATGCCCAGAAGCCTGTGCGAACATTCACCGCTACGATGTGTTTGTAATTTGTCGGTTGCATAGCGTGCTCGCATGCTCTTTATATATTTTGCAGTATTCTAAACACTAATACACACTTCGCCATCAAGTCTTTCGTTTCTTGTGTTTCGTTGCTTCAGCAGTCATAAGCTTTTGTGATCAGAGTTGTAAATGGATAAGCTTCCATTAGAGATTGTGATTATCTCAGCCCAAGATCTGAAAAGCGTAACAAGCTTTGGAAGGGCGATGCGCACGTATGCAAATGTATGGAGCGACTCCACTACTCGAAACACCACGCGAGTAGATCGGCACGGTGGCAGCTATCCCACGTGGAACGACAAGCTTCATATGCACGTTAGCAAGCGCTTCCTCCAGCAAAAGGGATCCACTCTTCTTATACAGATTTACTGTAAAACCCTGCTGGGCAAAAAGAGAGTGGGTAGCGCTCGAGTGCCCTACTCCGAGATTTTGGAGGGATTCACATCGCCCGATTCCATTCATTTTCTGAGCTATCGAATAAGGAGTCCAAATGGCAGGCCCCGAGGTATTCTTGATTTCTCCCTCAGATTTCTGGACAGAACTGATCCGTGTCTGCGCACTTCCAGACCTCAAGTTGAGATGAAGTTTCCGTCTTTTCCTTCAAAGTCAAGAATAAATGGAAGCTCAAGTGGTGACTGTAATTGGCAGCCGCGACAGGGAACTGCTAATAACGGAGCGGTGAATGGCTATGCAATTGGCATTCCCATCTCGCAGTTTTCGTACGGCACCGCCACACTCATCGCCAATCCATATCCCTGCTAACTATCTCCACAGATTTCAATGTATAGGGAGTTGATATGAATTCCAGTGGCTACCATTACCATAGAATTGTATCTCGCTTCAATTTGTGAGAATAAGTCGCAGAAGCGCCTAGGATTTATTCTCGTCTTTTGCATTACGTGGTCTTGGCAGGCGGTGGGTAGTGGCACAGCCTAAGTTGGTCTGTTTTGACAGGTGTGTAGATTGAGGTGAAGAGATTCAGGAAAAAAGTTAGCTTGAAGTAATGCGGTATAGGGTGTATGATAGCTCTGATCTCCATGAGTCCAAACTAGTCTAGCTTTGCCGTTCAAAATTGTGGAAATGTGAATGTGTGATGGGCCCATTTGAAAAAGTGTGTCTGCCAGCTTGTAATCTGAATTCTGATTGTATGGCATTTGAATTTTAACAAGGTTGTGGTTGTTGTAATTACAAGTGTGGAAGCATCAAATGGAATGACAGTTTGGAATGTCTTTTTTAAGAAGAAATAAATGGATGCAAGAACGATCTTAATATAATTTATAAGAATATGATATTAAAATTAATGTCTTGTTTTAAGAGGAAGTCAACATTGTTAATGTTGATGAGTAATAGTAGTATAATAGTGAGAAAAATGTTTTTAATATGGAATGACAGTTTGGAATATGGGTGTTGTAATCTGAATTCTGATTGTATGGTATTTGAATTTTAACAAGTATTCCTTCACAAAGAAATGTCGTGGGTGTTGTTGTAATTGCAAAGTGTGGAAGCATCAAATGGAATGAGAGTTTGGAATGTGTCCTTTAAGAAGAAATAAATGGATGAAAGAACAATTTTAATAATATTTATGAGATTAAGAATATAGTTTTAAAATTAATATATCTCGTTTTCAGAGGAAGTCAACATTGTTAATGTTCATGAGTAATATTAGTATAATTGTAACAAAATGTTTTGATTTCATTTATTTATTTTTGTGTCTAGTTTAGGTGTTTCTATATATTTATAGAATTATAAATGGTATATTTTTTATATAGTGAAGTTTACATATTTAATTTTATTTGTATTTTTTATTTATTTATCATTTATTTTTATATTAATATATATACAATTTCAGTCTATTTGATTTATCTATATGATTTTGATCATTAATTTAATCCTAATCTATTTAATCTTGTTGGATACTAATTAAACTTGGTAATCTAATTTAAGTCATGTTTGCAAGTGAAATTTTATCCTCATAGTTACAATCTTGATCCACTTAAATACAAAATCAAAATAAAACATTTAGTTGATTGGTCTCATTCTACACTTTGGTTTGAAGCCAACTATTCACAAATCCTTATAATTTGGTGTTATGTTTATGTATAAAGACACATTCATTCTAATGATCATATATACATCTATGAAAGAGGGGATTCACTACTCCCAAGTCTCAACACAAACAAGGTTTAAAGGGAGTGAATTTCCCTCAATTACCTCAATGACAAAAGCTCAAGTGACAAAGGTTCAAGATGAAAGAGATTGCAAAAATGTGTTTAAAAGAGAGTTTTTGATATATTTTCAAATGAAGGACTTCAAGGATCAAAAGAGAAGATTACACAGACCTTTGGGACAAGCTGAAAAGCTCTCAACCAAAGGACATTAGCATGAGACTCAGACATGTCATCTCAGAGACGCGTTGTTGTCTCGTACAAACAAAGAGCTAAACTTGTACACAACAACTTACATAATGTACTATCTACCCAAAACATGAAGTTTGACTATTTTACCAAGTTAAAATGAAGCTAGAAAGAAAGGAAATGACAAGGAAGGTAAATGTTAACTCACATAGTTCTTGCACTATGAAGCCTCCCACAAAGCTTCACAAGAACAACCTGCACACAAGGAGGACAAGGAAAAGTGTTGAGGTTGTTTTGGGGTTTGCTTCAGTCAAACCCCCCATTTTGGTGTTTCCACCTCCACGAACAACTAGATAGACAAGAAATAGACAAGCATAAAGTAAAATAGATGAGACGTGTGATAAAAGCAAACCCTGCTATGGAGGAGAACCTATATCACAAATAAATAAATGAGTGATAAAAGCAAACCCTACTATCATGGAGGAGAACCCATATCACAAATTAATAGATGCAACAAATATGTTCTCAAATAGACAAGATAAATGCAACAAGAGATCATTACCAACAGTTTGTGGCTCCCTCTTGGCTTGATAGACATGACGTTGGATGCTTCCAAGAGAGCCTTGGTTGTTGACGTGATGTGAATCTGGCAGAGCTTCACCATAGAGAAGGGATAAAGAAGAGAAAGAAGTGAGAAGACAAGTTGTAGCAAGAGAGAGTGTGAATGAATGAGAATAGAAGTGAAAAGGTGTTTTGTGAGGTTGCATCGACGGGAAGAGTTGTTACACTCGATATTTTTCCATGATGATGTGTGTCACACGTAAATTTTATGAGATTCCCTTATTTAAACTTGAAAAGTTCAAGGATGTTAGCACGCTACACAGACGTCTACACACTGCACAAGTGTTCAACTCACAACTTTGTAAGAAATGAGATGGTGAACTACTAACACTTTGTCATTTTTCCTTATGGAGTTGAAATCATGAAATTCTGACTCACAAGGATCTTGTCATAAATGTGGTTAGGAGCCATAAATGCAACAGGCCAAATGTGCAAGTGTGAAATTGCCATGGGGTGCAATTTTACAACACTACATTTTTCCCCCACTTTAGTGAGATAATTTTTAA
>VDFB02040868.1:0-62137 GCA_007258455.2 Sequoia sempervirens
GTAAGATTTTGTGGAGCTTGCTAGTTTATGATTGTCATACTCGTTGTTTTGCATGTTTGCATTGTTTTTGCATTATGTTTTTTTGTAGTGTATTTTTTGTGTTGTAATGTTGCATTCCATATATGTGTGTTCCTTTGTCCCTATGTTGGTTCACCATGGGATCTTTAATCCTAAGGGCTTACACATTTCCCCTTGATTTAGTGTCATCCTATCGCTTCAATATTTGGACAATTGAACCCCTCTTGAAATTTTCTTACTTTAGTGAGTCTGAGCATAAGTTCATACTCTCACTAAAGTGGAGGCTAAATGTAGTATAATAAACTATCTCCCTTGACAATTCCACACTAGGTTTTGCCTCTCCTACGTACTTGGACCTAATTATGCACCTAATTTCTTAAATATGCATCACATGGCCCATTTTAGCATTTATTGGAAGATTAAATGTGACAAAAAAAAGTATGCATTTAATATTTTACCCTCAACACTTTGGATCCCAGAAAAGGAGGGATTTGGTCTAGGGTGTACTACACCCTAGACCTCTTAATTTGGCTCCAAATTTAAATATGTCAGTGTTGGTAATTTATTATTTGAAATTCAAATTTTAATTGTTATCTATCAAGATATATTTTTTGGAAATTATAAGAATTACATATAAATACATAGTATTTTCACAATTTCAAGATATAGAAAAATATATTGGGAAATCTATTGAGGAAATCAACTATCCTAAAAGCAGTCAAGAGCAGATTTTCAGAATTATTGTAGCATTTCATCATTCAAGCATCATGTCAAGTTTTATGTGAGTTTGTTCATGTTTTGGAATGAATTTAATTTTACTTGTAGGTCATCAAATCAAGTCATGTAAAGGTGCATTTGATCCTTGAAGGTGATGAGAATGACTTCAATCCATCAAGGAGATCATATCTGAGTGGTGAGAGTTGAAAACAAAAAAATCACTACTTACATTTATTATTTAGCCTTTATCCCTCAAAGGCTATGCTCTCTTTATCATCAACTTTTTCATTGTGGAGGTAGAAATACCAACATAGGGTTTGACTAAGGAAAGCCTCTATATGACACAACCCTTCCTCTCTTTTTATGTATGCAATTTGTAGATCTGAAGTGAAGTGGAGGAAGATAGAAGACAATTTGCGCGTTCATGCATCATAACCCTACAAGTTGAAAGATATAGAATCTATGTTTTCTCAATAACAGATGAAGATCTAACAACCAAATCATGTTCTTGCGCCCTAGACCACCCATATTTGGCTCAAATTTCAATCGCAGGTGCATCAGTGTCTTCTCTGTTCATTTTTGGATTCCAAATTTATCTGTGTATTTTCAGTTTGTCATAATTCATCTCAAAACGTTGCATTTTCATAGTTTAGCTAGTTGCATCATTGCATTGCATCAAAAATCCAATTCCAAACCCCTACCATCAAAATTTAAATCTAAGGACATATTGGTTGATGGTCAATCACTCATAACCTTTGGTATATCTGAATTCCCCCATTGTTAAGGAACATCCACATCATATCACACACTTTCCATTTTGGAAAAGGGATTGATTCTATTGGTTAGACTTAGGATCACCTTTTCCACCTTAACAACTAGCAAAAAACAAGATAGACATATATGCATGTTTATAGGTTTCAATGATCTTAAGAAAGCATCACCTTAGGATAACTTCTCGTTACCTAATATATCAATGTGCTTGTAGATTCTACTACCAGACATGAGATGTTATTATTTATGGATGGGCTTTCTAGTTATAATCAAATACTTATAAATCCCCAAAATAAACACATAACTACTTTTACTACTTCATCAAGTAGAATTTTTTGTTGTCATGCATTTTGGATTGAAAAATGTTGGCATCACATCAATGGGAAACAACATTGATTTTCCATAATTTAATGCAAAATATCTTATAGGATTGTGTGGATGACATCTTGGGTGAATCTAAGAAGTGAACAAATCATATTAGAGTTTTGAGGATTATTTTTTACTAATTGACAAAGTATCAAATTCTGCTAAACCTTAAGAAATATATATATTTTGTGTGGGTAGTGACTACTAGGCTTCATTATATCAAGGAGATGAAAAATATTGATGTTATAGTTAATATGCCTCAACCTCATAATTTTACATAATTGCATGCAATATATAGGTAAATATTCAAGCTATTAGATATTTTGTTGCATAATAGTGAAGTAGACATTGCCTTTTTCTATATTATCAAATAAATATATCAAGTTTGAATGGAATCAAGGTTATCTTAGGTATTTGATTATGTGAAACAATATTTGATAAATCCTCCTATTCTTATGTTTTTTATCAAGGTAAGGAAGGATTTTGAAAGGGACCAAATCCTTGTACAAAAACACCATAAAAAGAATAAAGTAGGAAAATAGGGTCCCAACCCTTTACAAATTGTCATAAGGCAAGGAAAAATAGGCCCAAGTTGGCCAATTACAACAAAGAAACAACACAACCAAAAGATAGGAACAACAACAACCAATTTTCTCAAAAAAGTAACAAGTGAATAAAAGAGTTGGGACCTTTGGGGGCCTCTTAGACAATACCAAGCCTAGAACGGGTTGGCCTCTCACCCAACACTTGAACATGAGTTTGGGGAAGTGATAAAGGAAGACCTTTATTCCTCCTCACAATAGTCTAAGAGACATTAGCATCCAAATTCTCAAAATGGGGGGAACCAAGGATGATTCCCCCTTGAAGAGCCTATTAACATGTGAGGAGAGAACCATAGAACAAAAAGCTCCTATTCTTATGTTACTTATATGTGGTCATCCATTTTGTTGTACTTACTATAGAGGCAACAATTAGGGAATTGTTAGCACAAAATGACAAAAAGGAAAAGAACATGCAATTTCTCTATTAGTTGTATGCTACTTGACTATGAGACTTGATATACATGTATAGAAAAATTATGCGTAGTGGTTGTCTACTCTAGTTAGAAATTAAACCATTATATGCTACATTATGAGATGTGTAATTGTCAAGGTTAATACTTTAAAATATATGTCTATATGTTTCTATGAAAATATTTCTAGTTGAACAACACAATGGGTCAAATCACTTATGAAATTTAAATTAAATTTTATCTCTTCAAAACCTATCAAAAGTCAACTAGTAGTAGAGTAAACTATGGAGGTGCCTACATTTTACATGTTGATAGCACTTCTCGATGGACAATGTTTTATGATGGTTCTCAATGCATAGTTGATTAAGAAGCCAAATTTATCCTTATTCCACCTTCAAGAGATTTGATTCCACTATCTTTTAGCTCAATTTTCCATGCACTAAAAAAATGCCAAGTACGAGGCATTGATTGTGAGTTTATGAGCAACCCTTTACTTCAAATTCTATCAATATTCATTATGACTCATAGTTGGTGACTTGACAAATTATCAGCACTTATCAATATAAATATGCTAGCTCAACACAATATTATGAGTTGATTTTACAAATGCTAGATAATTTTGATTATTTTGTTACTAATATTATTTCATAGAAAGATAATATACATGCAAAGTGAAGCATCACTTATGGTAATTGAGAATAATAATCCTCATTTTACTTTGTTTCTAATTCACTTAGTATGATAGCTATCTATAAAAGACAAGGATATACAAGAGTGTGCTATGTTGACAAGAAAGGAGTGGTTTCACAATATAATTATTTGGACTTTGGGACATTCCCCCCTAATTCATCTAAATTTTCTTACATTTGTATCTATAAATCTAATGCTAAAATTTGTATTATTGTAGTTGTGCTTTATAGACATCGATATAATGGTTTATTTCTTAGATGCCTAGATAATAATGAGAAAACACATTGCTCTTGAAGAGGTCCATAGGGTCATATGTGGTGGTCATCTTCATGGTAATATGTTACAAAAGCTATTACACATGGGATATTATTTGTCTAAAATAAAATAAAAAATACATGGTTTTGTTCATAAATATTTGACATGTTAAACACAATAACCTAAATCATGCACCTACTCATTAGATTCAAATCATTCACTTATCTATTGACATTTCCTATATGGTAGTTAGATTTGGTAGGGAAGATTGACCTTGTTTCTTCATATGGCTACACTTCTAATGTCACCGCTACAAATTATTTTACAATTTGGGTAGAGGTCATCCCGTTAAGTCTATTATGATTTCTACTATCTATGTTTTTCTTATGAAAAACATTATTTTTCGATTCAATTTATCTTTATTTATTATTATTGATAATAGAAAATCTTTTTAAAAATAAAGTGAAGAAATTCTTAGACAAGTTACATATCCAACAATGTTTCTCTTCTTTGTAACATCCATAAATTAATGGTCAAGCAAAATCTATCCATAAGAGGTTGAGTAGCTTTTGAGAATAATATGAATAAACATGGTACCAATTGACATAAATAGCTTGTACATTCCTCATGGACCTATCACGCAAGTTTTTGCACTCTTATTGGTTATTTTTCTTAACCTTTGGTTTATGGTAATGAGGCCATCATGGCTTTTGAGTTAGAGATTGCATCAGTGTGTATTCCTCTGACGTACCATTAATGATGACACATATAGGGAACAATAGTTGTAAGAGCTTGAGACATTGGATGAACAAAATGTTCATGAGTTGTATAACTTGAGAGTCTACCAACAACAATTGAAGAAAGCTTATAATAAGCACATCATACAAAAAATTGAGATTGGCCAATTGGTCCTTCAAGAAAATCTTAAGAATCCAAATGTAAGAGAAGAGATAAAAGTTGGTTTTGACCAAATTGGTTGGGACCATTTGTTATTACATCCAAGTATGAAACAAGAACATTCAGTCTATCTACTATATATGAGACACCATTCAAGAATCCAATCAACGACATGCATTTACAAAGGTATTATGCTTGAGTTACAAAGTGTTTGATTTTAGAGGGCTTTCTAATTAAAAGTTCCTAGATTTAAATGGTTTATAGTTTTAGAGGATTTACATATTCAAATGACTTACAAAGGGTTTATAATCTTAAAAGGGTTATTATTGTTTATGGTTTATAGTTGCAAATAGTTTATAATTTTAATAGGTTTTCCAAATTCAAATGGTTTACAAATTCAATGTGGTCGCCAACTTTGATGTATCTTTTTGTCCATTATCCTTATCCTACTTTTTTTTTACCTACATGCATTTTCTTTTATATCTTTGGGTGTATGTGATTTTGTGTAAGTGTACCTTATGTTATTTCATGGTTACATCTAATGAGATATGTTGTTATATTTCTAATTACACATTTACATCTTATGTGGTGTATCTCTACTTGCATGATTTATCTAGTATATTGGCTATTGTTTATTTTTCCTCACCATTGGGGGCATCTCATCACCTTGAATAATTTTTTCTTATAGGATAATATCCTATTATTTCTCGTCATGTGATGTTACTCATGACATTATTACATGATTACTGATTTATATATGATGATCTTTTATGTACTATTATTTCTTCTTTCATCCAATTTGTTGTATCCTTTGTATGCAACCAGTAAGGGGCATATTATATCACTAGCACTCCTCGATGATCATGATTACAATGACTATCTCATGGTTGTGTCAACTCCTTCACAACCATCTCTTTTTACTTTTACTTTTTTTTGCTAACATTATTGTTATCGTTAATGTCTAATTCATTTTTTTGTTACATAATTCTCATGGAATTGTACACTTGTGAGTACTCAAATGGAGCATTCATTACAAGGGAGCATGTGAGGAATATTCATCCATGTTTATATCCTTGCAATGAGAGATTATTATTTACTTTATTGTTTATTGTTAGTTTGCAAAGAAATGCATAATTTATAGTAGTGTATAAGCAAGTCACAATGATTGTAAAATGTAAGGGTGGAAAATGCATACATTGCACTTCCCACCCCACCTCCCGCCACCCCCCTCTTTTCAATTCAATTTAACATGCTTTTCCCAAATACAATTACTAGTGTACAAGTAGCATGTTTCTACATAAAAATGACCTAAGACTTGACCGAACCTAATTCCATTTATCCCAAGGGTCTAGATTTGATCTTCAAATTTTCTATCCCTTATACTAGGCCAAATCCAAAAGTGCAAGTTTACCCTAGTTCATATTGAAAATGTGAATTTGTTCCCTAATATTGAAAATTCAAATTTAATCATGAGCCCAAGTCAATCCCTTTCCTACTAGTTGTTACTTGTCTAGTGTGCATGAAATATTTAAAATTATATACTAATGTGTTTTATAAAAGGATGAGCCGTAAATTTATTTTATAAATCATAGGGGGAGAAATAAATATTAAGACATCATAATTTAGCATTGTTCCATCATTATATTAGCATCTACATCAATAAGAGAAAAGTAGGCATTTATATGGTTGTTCGAAGTGTCTTTAAACTTGTTCAATCATTGTATCAATTCCAAGGGTTTTATTAAGGTTAAAAGTGGGGAACATATCCCCTCCCACACGTATCATAGCAAACTCTATTAACATCTATTGGCACTACCATATTCAAATAGCTAAGGTAAACAAGTTCTAGAAGATCAAATATACCCAAGTCATTTCTACAAACAAACTTCAAATCTGAAAGGCATGAAGATCATTCCCAGAACACAAAAATGGCCTAGAGAAAAGTGCAATCTCTTCATCAACCAACATGTGTCATCTGACTAAGTATTGAGCATAGAAGAAATAATTTGGAAAGAGAAAAATGTGATTAATTGTGAATCCTACAATTCCCAATTTTCCATTTAAAAAATAAGAAATCAAGGTGAATAATGTTTGACTACTTTTCCACACCTAATCATAATTAAATCATGTGTAGATTACCTAATTGTGTTTCAATTACAAGTTTAATATTTTTTACCTTTTTCCCAATTTTTAATGCAACCCAAGGAAATTTTTGGTAGTAAAGGTTTTAGCCACATCTTAGTCATTTGTTTGATAGGGTTTTACTTATTCACTTCACATTTGGAAGGCATATTACACATTCGGAAGCAACCCTAACATTTTACCTACATATTGTGACTAGTACTTCAAAGTGCAATAGCACATGCCTATTTTTACACTCGTATTCATGATTTGCAAGTCATTTCAAAGTGGAAATTTTTCACCCAAATTTAATTCAAGTTCACTTCACAGCCTGTGAATGCGGTTGTAATTTTTTCTTCATTTACAACTTTTCTTTTGTGTTCACTTTTTTTATTCTAGCTACTCATTTCGTCCATTTTTTTTTTCTTGTTCATTTTGTGATAAGTTTTCACTTAAAGAATTAAAATTAAAATAGTTATCTTCATGTATGATGAATTTCTCGAGGCAAGAGACATACCAACATTCTTCAAAAACATCAAAACTACTTTTTTAAATATATGTATAAACCTATGTATCCTAGGGATATGTCCTCTATTTTTAGACTTGTTTCTTATAAGGAATGATTCAGGGACAAGGATAGGTTGAAAACTTACTCTCTTTCCTCGATCATCAAAAAAATTGAAAACATTTTTGAAATGCCTACTTTTTTCATAAGTATAGTAGGGTACAACAAGGGATGGTTAGCCAACCCTAGGATGGCCCAAATATCTCATAACCATCCTTGGGGCTGCTAGAACCCTTGATCAACATAAAATGTATTTTTTTTACATCATAAAATTTAAAAAATAGGGGACAAGGGGGAACCACAAGGACCCTACCACCTCTTTACACCAACCCCAAATCTAAAAAGGGAAAACTAACTAAAGATTAAAAAACAAACTCATTTTGATTTTTTTTATATTATGAACAAGACAAGGAAGGAGAACAATTTGGAGAATAGAAGAGAACAATAGTGAGAAGGCATCAAGACAGCATCAAAGATACATCACACCTAAAAGTGATGAAACTATGAAAAATGGCATATGCCTTGAAGGTTTGTATGGTCTTAAAGGCTTTAAGTTGGGCATTGCCCCAAAAATCTAAAAAGGGCACTACTCCCAAACCCCCATGAGAGGTGTTGCCCCTTGACCTCAATAAGGGCACTACCCTTGGAGCCTCATGAGAAGCATTACCCCTCAACCCTACTTACAACTTCATACAATTAGTCGAGGGAAATAGACTTACCTCCTAACAATCCAAGAAGTTGATGATCATGCATAGTGCCTTGCAACTTCCAAATCACTAGACCCTTGAATATCATTGACTCTTTCCACACATTAGGATGTTGATCCCAATGATGCCACACAAATGGATGAAGAGACATAGGAGGTATTGGTTGGGGATCCATCGGATGAGGAGAAAGAGGAGGGATTAGTTGGGGATCCATTGGATGAAGCAATCCCTCATAGTGGCGAAAACTCAAACTCACTCAAACTTTGATTGTGGTGTAAAGTTAGCAAATTTCAATTATGAGAAACAACATATTTTATATGTTTTTCATCATTTTGTAGTTGATATTTCTAGTCTTTGAACATTTTGTTGTAATTTGTATATAGTATATGCACATTGACAATGAGCTTAATTTAAAAATAATAATGTGTTTATCAACTCATGCAAACCTTAATTTAACTCTTAATTTTTTTATTAGATAAAATGGGAAACAAGGGTCCCAACCATATTGCAAATCAAGCCTATGGATAGAGATAAAAGTAGAAAGAGCTCAACGCAAATAAGAAACAACTATAGCCAAGCTATCAAGCACAAACCAATACAACTACAACCAAAATACAATAAACAAAAACATACCCAAGGATCTAGCTTAAAAAATGTCAGACCTAACCTATTAAGTCTCACACCCTTTAGTATGAGATTGGAAGAGATTTGGTAAGACTTTTCTTCCACTTTTGTACAATCATCTAGGAAATATTATCTTCTAAGTCCTCATATCTAGAAGAAGCAAGGGGGTTCCCTTATAAAAGGCTCATCCATGAGCACGGTAGAAACAAAGTACTGACAAGTTGGAGTGGCTAAACATTGAACAACTTCCTCAAATGTAGGTTCAAGCTAAGTCAATGTTGATGGAATTATAGACTAAACCAAAGAAAATAGTGGTTGGGACTCACCAATAGGAGCCAATGGAACAGAAGGAGTGGGACACTCTAGAATCACACCAATCACATGAGAAACCCCCTCTAAAACAATAGGGGGAATGAGAAGAGAAGATATAGCATCCTTTGAATACTTGTCATCTTGAGAGGAACTATCAACCAAAGAGTCAAAAGCATGAATAGGCAAGTGATCTTTGTAAGCATTCCTCCACCACATCATTGTGCCCTTATGTCAAAAGAGTGAACAATCAAAATCCAATTAGTTAATGGAAAAGCATCATCTACATCTAAAAGGTAGACCCTTATAATCAATTGATTGAGTCCAAGACCTATCCCCCACCATCAAAATAAATCTTCATGAAGAGGATCGAAGATATCAATGTTTACCAGAATACAAGCAAGCATAGAGTGGCCTATGTAGGAAGTAGTAGATTCAAACTTCAAAAAGCAACCAATAGCATTGCCAATATCCTCAAAGTAGGAATCATCCCAAAACTAGAGAAGAAGATTAGAAGTTGAACCCACACATGTCTAACATTAATAGGTTCAAAGACGAGGTTGAAGGAGATAGATCAAGGCTTGACTAAGAGAGAGTGCTCTCCCCACATCCACAACCTATTGCTAAACACCAAATCAATGTCCTTTAAAGAGGAAAAAGATGCAATGAAAAATTCCCTAGCACAAGGGAAGAGCTTGATCTTTCCATCGATGAGAGACTTCCATGAATCCAAGACCCAATTGTGTAAATCAATAAGGAAAGGCCAAAAATTGTTGAAATTGCAATCCAAGCCCCTATGCAAATTAATAATCTTAATTTTTAAGCATATCTTGTCCATGAACCATCACAAGGGAAGATTGTGCATAAGGTAGGGATCATAATCTCGCATGGGGCATGCAACACCCCCAAAACCCGCAATGGTTGCATAGGACTATAAATGACCTAAAACTAAAGCTCCAAACTTTGTAACACCAACAACATGGTTACCAAAAGAACCCCAAATTATCAAAATAGGGGCCCACAAGTTTGTGGCTTCATTACCAATCTCATATGGTGAAACCCTCAAAATTTTGGGTTTCACTTTCTTGAAACGTTTGGTTATCTCATAGACCTTGTCCTTGCCCACTGGTTAAGGCTTATGTCACAAGGGTTTAGGGTTTTATGCTATGGGGTTGGTTTTGCTTAGCATATTTTCCTTCATCTTAATCCTTGTTCTTTTGGTCTAATTTTCCATTGACCTGTTGTGGTCAATTTCTGGTCATTTAAAAATAACCTGAGTCTTTAGTACCCATGTATTGATCATTTCCTTGTGTCTAGGGTTACCATCTCACAATCACATTGAAGTATTTCCCTCACGGTATTATACTTCTATAGTTGAGTTGCCAATTATTCATCTTTTATCCTAGGTCTTTTTCATGGGTTGGTTTTTATGTCTATCTTCCTCATGGTCCTAGTCAGTTCCCCTTTTAAAACAACTTATGAGCATGTGCAAAATGTTCCCACTTAATTCATTTCCTACCACTCGACGCATCGCCGATCATGCATAGCCTTGTGATCGCTAACCTTACATTGGTGATGAGCGATGGATCCTTTCTTCCATGTATCGTTGCTTTGTTTTGCATCGTGGATATGTGTAGGGCCTCATGTTTCATATTAGCGATGTGTGATCATTTACCTTGTGTCATTGATAAACCCTTGTATCATCGATTGCCTTGACGCTCTTGTTTCCTATCAACGATAAGCGATAACACTATGATCTTTTGTATTGTCGTCTCATCGCCCATCACGCATTGTTTCTTGCTTTCCATTTGTAACACATTAGCGATGAGCAATGAGACTTGTAGCTCTATTACTTTAAAGCATTATATTGCTAATACATTTATGCTCAAGTTGTTGATGGGAGTGACGCTCGCCATAACCATAGATCATGTTGCTAAGACACATGGCCAAATCTTGAACCATCACTAAATTTTGTGCCATTGCTAATGTGATTCAGCTATTGTAAAATGAATCAGCAACGAGCGATGTAAATGCTAATACATGTTCTCATTGTTGGAGTCCAAGACATCGCTAGAAGTTCTTCTGAAGGGCTTTTCCTATTAGCGATGATCAATGAAGGGAGCATAAAGCCAAGGGAAGATGATTTGATCCAATGGCCAGGATTACATTGCATGTGTTATTCGCATTGCTGACAGTGTGCATGAAAGAAAAGGAGTATATGCGATGAGTGATGAGGGTTAAGTCTTATATCCATCGCTTCACCTCAAAGTATCACGGTTATAGTTAGAAGCATGGAGAACACATTGGCGATGAACAATGGAGGAGTTAAGGAATATTCAATGGAATATTCCTTCCATCACTGAACTCTTTTGGATCGCAAATCCATTCAAGTAAGCTAAGATTGAACTAGCAATGGGCGATGATCTTGAAGCAAGACGTGATAGAGAGAAAAATGGGCAACGTGGAAACATTAGGATATCACTAAAAGCAAAAAGGGTAAAGTGCGAGGATGAAGGAGGTCTATGGATGAAGTTTTAAATCAAAATGATCAAGGCTGGAATTCAAACATGAATGGCTAAGTGTCACAACCCTACTTTTGAATGTATAAATGACTTGTCACTATTGTTGGAAAACGTATTATTTAGATCATTTATTAATCTTTAGTATTTGTGTAAATAAAGAAAAAAAAAGGGGGGCTTAAAGGAATTAATGGCATCGATTGAGGGCGAAGTTAGCAATGATTTTTCTTTATTGCTTTTGAAGCGATCAACTAGAAACTATTGCCTTAATAGGCCAACTATGAATTATTATTTATGAAGGAATTAGGAATTAAATTATTTGATTTCCACCTTCTACTTATAAAATAACCATTTGAGATACCGAAGTATTAATGACAACAAGTTATTGTCATTATAACCCTTGTGTTCAAAATTGGTCATCTCTTTATTAGATTATTAACATGAATTATTATTGTTACATTGTCATGATGTGATATACCTTTATATTGAATAAATATAATATTACTCCTCATTTTTTTGTAATAAGCTAGGAATTTATTGCATTAACAATAAATCAATTAAATTGAAGGTGATCAATCAACGTTGAATATTTGTCTAAATCAATAATGAGTTATTAAATAATCGTCATACTAATTCAATTTGAGAGAACCTTCTTTACAAATAATTTGAAAAGGGAGGAAGTCGAGGATAGACATGAATTAAATGCCTCTTGTAACCGACATCACCATCTTGCAAGGCGAGGTAGGCAATTTAAGTACCCAAATGGATCATCTTTGGATGTGTAAAACGTTATTCGATGTTACCTTTAAGGAAATTCATATTCTATCAAGTTCTTTTGGTATCTGACATGAGAATTTTGAAAAAAAATTTAAAAAATAATAATTGGTCTCATTTCATAGAATAAACTCATGAGTATTCTAACATTACCGAACCCAATAGTGGTCTAATATCTGCTCAATAAACTTCCTTGTGTGTCAATTGTTTGATAGATCTCCCATTCGCTGCATAGGGTACTAAGAATAAAATGTGTACACAATACTATGCTAATTGGGATTACTTTTATTGTTTCAATTTTAAGAATGTAGGCATGTGCAGGATACTGCAGCAAAATATGTCTAATTTCCTTTTTTGCAAAAGGCATGAATAGAATAATCAATGTTCTCTATTCACATTGCTTAACCGTTCAGATCTCCATTATTTTTACCTAAATCTTTGCAATTAAATTATTGTGCAGTATGTAATAAAGGACTGATATCTCCTTGTTTAAAATCCAATTAAGCAGTGCTATGAGTTTTGGAGGATATAAATTAATTATTGGTGTAAACACAAACTTGCTGACCAAACACATTCTAGAGCCGTCTCCTGCCGACCAAGAGCCGTCCTGAGCCGCCCACGTTTTACTCACCACTGCTCACGTCTCACCAGTCTTCATAAATGCTGTATCTAACACTATGCTACAGTATACCTAGAATTTATTAAGACATTGGCTATAAATCAAACAACATGAACGTGGTTTCGTAAGGGGCTTAGTTTTCTGCGTTCTCCAGTGTCTTTTCATTTCTGGTTGCCTATCCTTGCTCTTTACTGTGTTAGTCTTTCAGGTATGTGAGTTGGGTTGATCTGAGTTCATTGTCCATCTTTCTGTCTGCACATTTCATACGCCAAGTCTGGATCTATGTATTTGTAGAGTGATAATAAATATGCCACTAACATATATGAAATCTATGCGTCCCTTTAATTCATTGAATCTGATTTGGGTCGGGGATTCATAGTTAGATTCTCCATGTTTTATTTATTCCTAATCTGTGAAATTTACATTGTATACATGTCATTGAAACTCAAACTTTGAATTTGAGACAGGATCTATAATTGTTATAATTTCTTTTTCTGGAAAGAATTCCTGCAACAGTGTATTATTCATTATAGGAATTACATACGACATTTGAAATATAATCATTTTCAAAATCCAAGTTAGATGCTTGCTTATGCACTAATATTGTTGTTCTTGAATATCTGACCTTGGCGAACCGCTGAATTTTGCTCCGTCGTAGCATACCTGTTATAAAACTAAATCATTTTAGTTCACTTTCGTGCAAATTTAAACCTAGACTTTATTAAAGAGGAATAAGCATGCATTTAAAGTTCTTTCCTTTAGTCTCACAGTTGTTTTTCTCTAGTCTTTCCTTTTAAATAGATAGAAAGTAGATAAGCTAAAAGATCTTTAGTCTATTTTTTTTAAAAGATAGAAAGATAGATGTGTAAAAGAATGCCTTATCTCTTTTTTTTAGATTTTCTTACCTTTTTAGAATATTTTAGGTATGTTAAGTATTTAGAAAGAAATAAAGTTTTAGTTGATCTTTTTTTTAGAATATTTTGGATATGACACATTTAGAAAGAAATAAAATCTAGTTGATTTATAAATTGCATGCAATAGATTTAGTTATTTTATTTTATTTTTTTCAAAAATAGTAAGTATTGAAAAATAAATAAAAATAGCTTTCAAGTAGTTCAAAAATAAAGGAAATTATATAAATAATAAAGAGTGAAAAGTTAGGTGAATGTATATAATATTTGGGTTAATTCTTGTGATAATAAAATTTTCAATAATTGCATTTATCAAGTCCAATTGTGAGTGGGAACATAATTTAAATTGTCTAATATAATAATAAAGATAATAGTGTAAATTATCAAGGAAGATCTAATTCTCAAGTGATACCAACTGAATATTTCAAGTGAATGGTAAGGCGTAAAAGAAAATATGATATTTACATTATTACTAATACTATCAATTGATAAAATATTAATAAATATAGACAGTTTTAATATCATATGGTATTTGTAAGGATACTTAATAATAAGGAGATTCACATTGAGTTATACATTAAAACGTTACGATTGAAGTATTAAAACCTTGTTATCATAAGAAGATTGCTTGGTTTAGAAGTTTTACTTTTGGTACGTATATTAATGAGTATTTAATTAACAATTAGTAGAATTGGTTCATCTTCTATTTGTATTTAATTAATGTTCAAGGGACTAAGAAGTAAGCAAGTAAAATGAAATTCCATTAGATTTATAATGTATGGTTACTTTTGTATTAACCATGATGCACATTCACAATCTTATAGTTCGATTATCTTAGATAGGAATTGAGATACATTACTTCAAAAATATTGCATGATGATCATGATATATTATTCGCAAATTAGCTATTAAAGATTGAACAAGATAATAAATGCTTTAAATTCCACAACATGTGTTGTATTTCATCATCTACAATTATGTTCTACATACATTATGACTCTATATAAATTTATGTCATGGTAATTTGATAGAGAAATCATTATGATTCGATTAACTTGCAAAAAGGGTAATTAGAGATTCACTATTCAATTCACATGACAATCAAAGAAGTATGTAATGTTTCTTTTCAAAAATTTGAACTAATGGTGACTTGGTCCAGATGCAGAAGGGGATGATAGTAGTATATCATTAACCTTCATTAGTAAATACCAATGATACCCAATGGCCATTGCATGAAGGATCAGAAGAGGTATGAGTTATATTTTAATTCTTCTTGGTAATGAATATTATATTCTATGATCATTACATATGAACCTTTAGACTTGGATTCCTAATATGGCTTGATAATCATTTGCAAAACTTAGATTATTGTTAAAATTATTAATTAGTGGTAAGTTGGTGACATGGTAGAAATAAATTTTGCAAAGAATATAATTATTTTAATAGGTACATATTTTACCATATTATTTATTTTTATCTTACCATTAAATTACTAAGTATTTTATTAGTAAACAATAGTCAAAATTTTGGGTAAAAGAAACATTCACTAAAATAGTTTCCATTCCTTTTCAAATCAATATGTTACTCTTATCATCACAGTCCTAGTAGAAATTAATTGTATTTGTGTATGAATCCTTGTATCAAATAGATCAAGTGAAATTGTTATTGAGTTAGTGAGTAATCTTGAGTTTCTTAAGAATCATGAAATATTAATGGTGAGTTGAGGAATTTCAAGGGACTCAAGTGACAAGGCATGGAATATCTTCTAGAAAATTGACATCCAACTAGGACATATTGGAAGGAAGGTAAATACGTAAGATTATATTATGTCAATCAATTATCTTTAGAGAAGGAAAATAAAATCTTATTAATTAATATTGCAATTGTGAACCTCTCGCTGTCATTTATTTTTATGCCTATCAAGTTAACATGTATAACTAGTTAAGAATAGTCATGGATATTGAATATCACACATTATCTATTGTTATGATCAAGTAACTTAAAATGGGGTTACAAACCTTAGGGGAATCCTATACTTTTACATTACCTTTGCTAAATCTACATATTCGGATGAGAATATTGGGAATTACTTATGGTTGATAGAATTTTTCCTCATTCGAGGTTAATTTAGACTTTCGATCAAATGTGATTAAGTAGTGAACTAAATTTTTAGATTAATTACATTGTTGGGATAAATGGTCTAAGGAATCCCTTTCGGTTTCACCAAAGTGGGTGGCAACCGACGAAGTACTGTCTAGAAAAGATTGAGTCCTAGAAAGGGTTGCATACCCGCTATTATAGTACTTATATTTCTTCTTTTACTATCTATAATTAACTAAGCCCATCTGTAGTCTATTTCTTGCTCGGGGGTTTGGCTAGAGCCTACGCGGCTTCATGATGCCAATACGGTCGGGTGGTGAGCAAGTTTTACTCGTTGTACGCATCATTGTAAACATTTGGACCTTGATGTTGCTATTCATTCTTATTGATCCTACAGTCACAGTGTTATGTATTTATGGTTCTTATAAATAAAAAAATCGTAGGATTTTTCAAGCTATATGAATAGGTTATTACACTAAGGTGTCAGTTTGCTCGGGTGAGCTTTCTTTCAGACATTAATGGTGAAACCGCTCCATTCCTGAGCCATAAAGAAGGTAGTTGGTCCATTTTTCCTCACAATTGCAAGAATTTGAAGCAGAAGAAGACATGAGGGATCTAGGTGAAAAAGATGCAAAGAATTGAAGGTGAATTTTCTCCCAAGTAAGCAATATTTATACCTGTCTATATGAATTTTGGTTGAATTAAATTGGTTGAGGAAACTAGTAGCTAGTTTAGTAAACTCTTGGGGTTTGGGGTCTTGAAAGCTTTTGATTTTGTGGGAGTTCATAGAATCTGGTTAGATTGGGTGAAGTGCAGGAGGGTTTCTATTTGTATTCTGCAAATTGAGTTTCCTGCGAACATTTAACCAAAAGGCCCTAGTTCATAATTTAAATTTTTAAACCCTAGGAGTGAATCCTCGAGAGTAGGGGATAAACCCAAATAGAAAAAGTTCAAGGTGGTAAAACCAAAACCAAAAGTTTCAAAAAAAGATGCAAAATAGAAGGGAGAAAAGAGAGACTGCACCAGATTCATGGAGGGTGAGTCTCAAGAGATTTCTGAAGGAGGTAATCAAATACGAAAAATGGCCTACTAGACAAAGGGTTATGGCAAGGAAATTACTAGATAATTCAGCTGGAATTCGAGAAGTTCCAGTGCCTCATAGTGGTTGGGAACTATTCTTATATGCTTTCAACAAGCATTTTGTAAAACGTCCATCTCGTCATTTGTGGGGCTTGGAAAGTTGGTGGTGCCTAATGTATTTGTTGAGGTTGATTTGATGCTAGAGTTGGCAAGGCATTATGATGCTAAGGACAAAATTATCAAGAGTGTTAATGGAACCCCATTGCTTGACATATCCAGAAGTAGAATAGTGGAGGTTTTTAAGTTGAACCCTAACGACACTATTAACATTAGTTTTTCTGAGTTATGTAGTGAATATGAGCAAAATAAATATGGATACAGAAAGCATGTGCTCCCTAGACATAGGAAAAAAGAAAAGGTATCTTTTGGCCCCAAGGATTTTGAACCTTTTGATTGTGATGAGTTTGAGAATTATTTCAAGAATACATATTATTGTTTGGATCAAGTGTTAGCTCAAAGGTTTGATGAGAGAATACCTATTGCATTGATCGTGATGGCCATGGACATTCAAAATTGGAATTCAAATAGAGGATTTGATTATGTAGCCTATATTGCAAATCAGATGCATAAAGAGATGGTTGCATTAAAGGATGGGAATGCCCCTTTGTCTTTCCACCATTATTCTTTGTTGATGCAAATGATTCTATGGATGGGGCGAGAGAATTGGAAGAAGCTTATGAAGCTGAGGTAGAAAGATGATGATGGCAATGATTTTCCATTACAAATGTGGACATTCATTTGGGATCAGAACTACCCACATTCCAATTATATTGCTTTCTGTAATGTTTTGAAGGTTGGCACCATGGAGAGCTTGGGAGTAGAGCCTTTGTATAGAATCTCAAGGTTCATCAAGGAGATTTTGTGACCACACGAGCTTAGAGAAGGATCCAAAGTAGGTCATAACTAGGGTGATTGGTTCTTGCATTCACATTACACTCTTATTAGAGTTTATGGAGCCAGGGTTCCACCACATTGTCTACCTTTGTATGTTTTTGATAGATTGGCTTTTATGGAGATCATGTGGCAGTTGGATAGCATGGATAAAGAGAATTTCAAGAATAATAGAAAGACTTTTGTGATAACTCCACAATGTTTCTTTGGTTACTTTATTGCTACTACCAAGGAGGGTTATGACAAATTTGGGATAATGCTAAGTAACCTCAGAATTCCTATAGATGAGTTGAGGAGCTATGACCCTGAGGGGTTTGTAGATTCAAAAAGGAGAAGAAAGGTTATGTTTGGGTTTTCACATCATTTTTTATATACTGATGATATAACTAGAAATTTGTCGACTGATGTTGTTGCGACCTCAAGAAAGAAAGAGTACATTGCTATTTGTGACATTGAAGAGGACATGATGAAGAATAATCCATTCTTTGTAATTCATTATGTTGAGATTGAGATTCTATATGAGTGGGCTATGACCAAATTAAAGGAATTCCAAAATGGTGAATTTATTGTGAAGGTCAAGGAGGCTGCAAAGAAAGCTCAAGTGGTCAAGGAGCAACAAGAGGCTCAAGGTACTCAAGAATAGCCTTTGGAGGTTCATGAAGGGGCGGTGACTAACCTATTGGTTGAATACTCAGCAACATAATTGATTGGAGAATAGCAATTTGTTGAGCATGTACCAAGTGACAAAGAGGTGGGAAAAAGGTTTCCTTCCCCTCTTATAAGAGATGCTTTTGACCCCTATGTTCCAGAGGATAGAATTTTCAAATGGGAGTATGATGAAGGGGTTGATGATGATGTTAAATTAAAGGCTTGTGAGGAGTTTACTATTGATGATCCTTTTGTTCAAACTAAGTGGTGCAGGAGCACCTTAAGGTCTTTTGGAAGATCTTAGTGATTTTTGGCTTGTAGGTGGTTCTAGCCAACCACCAAGGGAATAAGGACTATGATATAAAGTCCCTAGGTTGTTTTTGAGAGTTTTTTAGGGTATTTTTGGCTTAGATTCTTGAACTTTATGAGTTCCTAGACAAATCTTGGCAATTTGAGCATTTTGGCAATTTGGCCTAAAAGTTGAAAAATAGCATTAATGTTGTTCTAAGTCCGACCCAAGGGTCCTAGCACATGGGAGAAAGGTATATAAGGTCATCCAAACCCTAATACCTGGGTTGGAAGTTCATTTTCACGAATTGAGACTTGGAGAGCATTTTTGTGTGATTGGAATTCAGCAACTTTTGAGTGCATTTTTGTGTTTGAGCCTTCATCCAGTCAAGAATGGATTGAAAGGACTAATCTGATGCTTTTAGTGTTTCATTTGTGTCATTTACTTACTGTACCTAGCATTAGATTAGTCATTTAGACCAACTGGTTAAGGTTTTGCAAGTTTTTGGGTTTTTGGACTCACTGCCGGTTTGGGCCAGTTTTGTGAATAATGAGTCCCACTTGAATTCCCGTGGATTTTCTCTCATGGCCACTTGGAATAGACTGGGTACTATGTAAATAATGTACATACAGGTTTAGGAGTCTTTGTTTTCAGGGGAAGTGAAGAAACTATCAAGCACTAGGCGAGTGCAAGTGCATTCTGGCTAGCGGCTTGGAGAGGACAGCAGTAAAGAAAGCTACTAAATGGATTGGTTTGTGCCAATCAAGAGCATGGGAGTGTGGGTACATGTATTCCAGACATGTTTTTGCAAGGAGGATAGTTGAGGAGGTCATTGAAGCCCTCAAAGTTGGAAAAAGGAGCTAAAACCCTTGAAACCCTTGAAATTAGGGAGGTATGAGGACAGTCATATGAACAGCAACTTGGGAGACCTTACACCTGGTAAATATTGAAGCCTGGGGTACCACTAGAAAGAATATCAAAAAAAAATTTGGGGTTGTTAAGACCATTTTTGAGAAAATCCAAGAAAACGGGTTCTAGGAGGCCTAGTTGGGGCAAAAGGCTACGAGGCCTAAAATGGAGTTTTTCAAGAAAGCGATGGAAGAATGGTGAAAGAATCCAATGAGATGGATCAGTGAGGTGTCAAATCAACAAAGAGATATTAGAATATCCTTTCCTAGCCCTTGGAGTGGTTAGGACACTTTGGGTGAGTTTGGAGCCTAGGGAAGCCTAATGGCGAATTGAGAGTAATGGAGAAGAATTTGAAATTGGTGGACTGTCTTATGAGCTGAGAGGGGTTTAGGAGAGATCCTTGAATAGGGTAGAGAGGAATACCCTAGGAAGACCAGAGAACAGGTCTTGGGAAGAGCAAGAGTGCTCTTGAAAGGTAAGTCTCCCCATCAAATTGGTATCAGATCCATACAAGGCTTGGGAATTGAGAAGTAAATGTCAGAAAGAAGTGAATCCATAGGAGAGAACACCATGATGACCAATGCAGAGCTAGCTAGAGACTTGACAGAGCAACAAGAAAAGAATAAGCGTCTTGAAGAGGCTATGGAAGAGATGAAGCAAAAATTCGAAGAAGTTGCTAAAACGACAAGCAAGATGAAAGTGCAGTTGTCAGAGGACAAAGACAAGGGTAAATACCAAGTGGAGGAGGACAAAGAACCAAAACCTGACCCTCCATTAGAAGAGGAACCCTTCCTCAAAGCATTGAAGGCTTTGAGTGGCAAGGCACTTGAAGGTATCCCTGTGTTCACATGAAGAATGGATGCAGAGTTGGTTATGGAATGGATTGAGGGAATGGAGAATCACTTTGAATGTGATGGGATTATAGAGGCAAAAAAGGTGAAGATAGCCAAATCAAGGCTAAGAGGACAAGCACTAGCTTGGTGGAAGTTTCTACAAGAAGAAAGAGAGAAGGAAGGCAAGAAACCCATAGGAAGTTGGAAAACTATGGTGGCTAAAGTGAAGGAGAACTATCTACCTGAAGACTATGATATTCAATTGCACAAGAAGAGACAAAATCTCAGACAAAGAGACCTAGATGTAGCTGCATATATAGAGGAGTTCCAAAAACTAAGCCTTAGATCTAGAGTGCAAGAAGTTGAAAGCATCAAGGCTACTAGGTATCTAAACGGTCTTAGATGGAACATACAAGAGGAGTTGAGTCTTTTCACACTTACTACCCTCCATAGCTGCTATCAAATGGCTATTAAGGTGGAAGAGAAAATGAAAAAGAAACAAGATTCCAATACTAGAGGTAAAGGAAGAGGTAGAGACTCTAGAGGTGGACATAGAGGAGATTTTGGTGGAAGAAGCCATGAGAACAAAGGTCAACGGGATTCCAAGGTTGGAGAACAATCCCATGAGGAAAATAATAGAGGGGGATACATAAGCTCTAATAATGGTGGAAGAGGTAGATCAGGAAGCTTTGGGAGGAGTTCACACTTTTCTTCCATGAAATGCTACAATTGTGGACAGTTGGGTCAACCGGCTTATAGGTGTCCAGACAAGCCAGCATCTTCACAAGGTAAGAGGAAGATTACATATGTCCAAGAAGAGGACTGCTCTAAAAACTCAGAAGTAAGTTTGGATTCAGAGAAAGGAGAACAACTTATGTTAAGAAGGATTTTGATCAAAGCACCTACCGAGGATGAACACAAACAAAGGAGAGCTCTTTTTAGAGTCAAGTGCAAGATACAAGGTAAGGTTTGCAAGGTCATCATAGACTCAGGATCAACTGATAATGTCATCTTAGAGGAGGCAGTACAAAAGTTGAAACTCATCAAGATACCCCATGTGTGTCCTTACAAGGTTACTTGGTTGAACAAAGGGCAGAATATATTGGTCAATGAACAAGTTTGGGTTGAGTTTGCTATAGGAAAGTATCAAGACAAGATACTATGTGATGTGTTACCAATGGATGCATGCCATTTGCTGCTTGGCAGACCATGGCAATATGACAGGGAGGCAATACACCATGGCAAGGAGAATAAGTACTCATTCAAGAAGGATGGAGTGACTTATAAAATTCAGTCTTTGATAGAAGAAAACATAGTGGAAAAGGCAAAAACTAGTGCACTTTTCATGAGTGGAAAGGGATTCCTAAAGGACATAAAGGTGGAAGAAGGAGAGGCATATGCAATCATGTTGAAGCCAAAGGAAGAGGAGTTATCTAATTAGCTACCTATGACAACAGAAGTGAAGCGACTATTGGATCAGTTTGGGGACATCATTTGTGAAGGTACACCAGCTACACTACCACCCAAGAGAGCAATCAGTCATCAAATAGACTTTATACCAGGAGCAACACTACCTAACAAGGCTGCATACAAGATGACACCGGAGCAAAATAAGGAGATAGCAAGGCAAGTTCAAGAACTTTTGGTCCAAGGGCTGATCAGAAAGAGCATAAGTCCATGTGTTGTTCCAGTTGTGTTGGCACCTAAGAAGGGAGACAAGTGGAGGATGTGTATTGATTCTAGAGCCATAAATAGGATAACCATTAGATATAGGTTTCCTATTCCTAGGATAGAAGATCTAATGGACTGTTTAGGGGGTGCTAAGTTCTATTCCAAAATTGATTTCAAAAGTGGCTATTATCATATTAGGATGAAAGAAGGAGATGAATGGAAGTCAACATTTAAAACCACAGAAGGGTTGTATGAATGGTTAGTGATGCCATTCAGGCTTACAAATGCACCTAGCACTTTTATGAGGGTGATGAATGAGGTCTTGAAGGACTACATAGGAGTCTTTGTGGTTGTCTACCTAGATGATATCCTCATCTTTAGCAAAACAAAAGAAGAACATATGAAGCACCTAGAACTTGTGTTGAGAAAACTTCAAGAGGAGAAGCTCACCATAAACCTTGAGAAGAGTAAGCTCATGAAGCAAGAATTGGTCTATCTAGGATTTGTAGTATCCCAAGGGAACTTGAAGATGGACAAAAGCAAGGTTGAAGCCATTCTCAGCTGGCCTACTCCAAAGACAGGGACAGAAGTTAGGAGTTTCCATGGATTAGCTCAGTTCTATAGGAAATTTGTGAGAAGGTTTAGTGAAATTTGTGCACCGGTTCTTGACACCATCAAAGGAGGACTGAAAACAAAGTTTGTGTGGACCAAAGAAGCCAATGAAGGATTTGAAAGGTTGAAGAGGGAGATAGCTACCCAACCTATCTTAGTTTTACCAAGTTTTGACAAACCATTCATAGTAGAATGTGATGCAAGTAACATAGCAGTAGGAGTTGTCCTAAGCCAAGAAGGCAGGCCAGTGGCATTCTTTAGTGAAAGGTTGAATGAAGCAAAGTCTAGGTACTCATCCTATGACTTAGAGTTGTATGCTTTAGTGCAGGCTCTTAAGAAGTGGAGGCACTACCTATTGCCAAAAGAATTTGTGGTATACACTGACAATCAGGCCTTAAGTTACATCAACACTCAAGAGAAGCTCAGTTTGAGGCATATCAAGTGGATGGAGTTTTTGCAGTCATACACTTTTACCATCAAGCATAAGAAGGGGGTTAACAACAAGGTTGTTGATGCTCTTAGTAGGAGGTTGCTTACTATCCAAGAGATACAGCTACAAAGCACAGGGGTTGAAGGATTCAAAGACCTATATGAAGGAGATTCTGATTTCTCATAAATATACAAGGTATGTACTGATTTTGAGAATCATTTTCACAGTGAATATGCTGATTACACTTTGCAGAATGGTTTATTGTTTAAGGGGAAGCAATTGTGTGTTCCTAGAGGTTCCATGAGGGAGAATCTAATCCAAGAAAAGCATAATGGCAGTTTGAGTGATCACTTTGGTTTGAACAAGACACTAGACTTAGTGGAGAGGTTCTATTGGTGGCCTAAGATGCAAAGAGATGTAAGAAGGTATGTAGAGCAATGTGGAGTGTGTCAAAAGGCAAAGGGAACATCAACAAATGCAGGTCTTTATCAGCCATTACCCATCCCAAATAGACCATGGGAATGCATAAGCATGGACTTCATAGTAGGTCTACCTAGGACACCAACTGGTTTGGACAGTGTGTTTGTTGTAGTGGACAGATTCAGCAAGATGAGCCATTTCATACCATGCAAAACAACACATGATGCTAGTCACATTGCACACATATTCTTCAAAGAGATAGTGAGGATACATGGGTTCCCAAAGAGCATAGTTGCAGACAGAGATGTGAAGTTTATGGGACACTTTTGGAAAATTCTTTGGAAGAGGCTAGGAACCAACTTGTCTCATAGGTTGTTTTTGAGAGTGTGTTGGGGTAGGTTTGGCTTAGAGTCTTGAACTTTATGAGTTCTTAGACAAATCTTGGCAATTTGAGCATTTTGGCAATTTGGCCTAAAAGTTGAAAAATAGCATTAATGTTGTTCTAAGTCCGACCCAAGGGTCCTACCATGTGGGAGAAAGGTATATAAGGTCATCCAAACCCTAATACCTGGGTTGGAAGTTCATTTTCACGAATTGAGACTTGGAGAGCATTTTTGTGTGATTGGAATTCAGCAACTTTTGAGTGCATTTCTGTGTTTGAGCCTTCATCCAGTCAAGAATGGATTGAAAGGACTAATTTGATGCTTTGAGTGTTTCATTTGTGTCATTTACTTACTGTACCTAGCATTAGATTAGTCATTTAGACCAACTAGTTAAGGTTTTGCAAGTTTTTGGGTTTTTGGACTCACTGCCGGTTTGGGCCAATTTTGTGAATAATGAGTCCCACTTGAATTCCCGTGGCTTTCCTCTCATGGCCACTTGGAATCAAGCTGGGGACTGTGTAAATAATGTACATACAGGTTTAGGAGTCTTTGTTTGCAGGGGAAGTGAAGAAACTATCAAGCACTAGGCGAGTGCAAGTGCATTCTGGCTAGTGGCTTGGAGAGGACAGCAGTAAAGAAAGCTGCTAAATGGATTGGTTTGTGCCAATCAAGAGCATGGGAGTGTGGGCACATGTATTCCAGACATGTGTGTGCAAGGAGGAGAGTTGAGGAGGTCATTGAAGCCCTCAAAGTTGGAAAAAGGAGCTAAAACCCTTGAAACCCTTGAAATTAGGGAGGTATGAGGACAGTCATATGAACGGCCACTTGGGAGACCTTACACCTGGTAAATATTGAAGCCTAGGGTACCACTAAAAAGAATATCAAAAAAAAATTTGGGGTTGTTAAGACCATTTTTGAGAAAATCCAAGAAAACGGGTTCTAGGAGGCCTAGTTGGGGCAAAAGGCTACGAGGCCTAAAATGGAGTTTTTCAAGAAAGCGATGGAAGAATGGTGAAAGAATCCAATGAGATGGATCAGTGAGGTGTCAAATCAACAAAGAGACAGTAGAATAGCCTTTCCTAGCCCTTGGAGTTGTTATGACACTTTGGGTCAGTTTGGAGCCTAGGGAAGCCTAGTGGCGAATTGAGAGTAATGAAGAATTTGAAATTAGTGGAGTCTTATGAGGTGAGAGGGGTTTAGGAGAGATCCCTGAATAGGGTAGAGAGGAATACCCTAGGAAGACCAGAGAATAGGTCTTGGGAAGAGCAAGAGTGCTCTTGAAAGGTAAGTCTCCCCATCACTGAGGAATTTAAAGAATTTGTTATTCAATTTAAAAGTCAAGAAATTAAGAAGAGAATTGAAGATGCAAAGGCTAGTGTGGATCCCTCATTGCAAGAGGAGGTAGAGAAGGCAAGGGACTTGAGAAAATAATGAGTGAAATAGCAACAATTACTCTTGTTGAGGCTAGGAAGATTGTCAAAGATAGTGGTGTGATGTTGTTTCCAGGGTGGAATCTCACTTTCGCCATTGCACTCGATGCAATTAGAAAGGATCCAGACGCCTTTGTGTTCGATGAACACTTTGACAATTGAGTTTTGGATTTGGCTTTAGTCCCAAGTTGCATACCATTGCAATTTGGTCAATGGCACCAAACACGAGGAAGCCTGAGGTTGTAAAATTAAGGGAAGAGGTTATAGGTGTTGTAGTGAAAAGAGCTACAAATATCACGCCTACCCAAGCTGCTCAACTAACTTCACATGTTGCAATGTTGAGTGTAGATAATGCACATATTTCTCATAAGAAATATGATAAATTGTTGGACAGGTACAATACTCTCCTAGATTAATACAATAAAATGAAGGCTTTGTGCAAGTGGGTCCATCACTGAGGGCATTGCCTTCTCCTTCTTCCTCAAAGCTATCATCACAAGATTGGGAGACTTTATCACTAAGGATTAGCCAGCTAAAAGGAGAGTTGAAAATAGAAAAGGACAATATTAAGAAAGCTAAGGAAGAAACTTCAAAAGTTGTTGATAGTATTTTTAATAGTATTTTGAGGCACATGGTTTCTAAGTTGGTGCACAAGTTTGATAATGTTTGGGAAGCATATAAAAGCATCCATGAAGCTCATAAGAGGTACATTCAAGTTCAAAATGTTTTTCAGAATGACTGGAGTAAGTGGAGTGCAAGGGTTGGAGCTCTCAAGGAAATGATGTCGAACATGAAGGATGATCCTGAAGCTCCAACAAATATCCATGGTTTGTTGAAGGCAATAGATTTATTGGGTGAAATATCAGCATACCATAGCAAGATTGGTGTTCAGCTCCAAAGCAAACTAAAGATGTTCAAAGATATGGAGGAAAGTGAGATGCCTAAGATTTTGAATGAAGATGGGGAAAGGAAGGAATTCAATACATGGAAGGAACAAATAACAAATATGCTCCCCAAGGCTAAAGAGGCCACCAGTCTTGCAAATTACACAATGTTGAATGCTTTTCTTGATAATATGATTAAAATTGAAGTTAATATAGATGTGTTTGTGAAAGAGGCCAGAATACTAATGGATGTCAGGTACAATCTGCATTATTCAAAGTGCAAAGATTGTTGGATGCACAGTGGCCCATTGAGGAGGAATATAATACATGGCTTGAAAAAATTACAAATTAAGCCTTTGATGAAGTATTGAAAAAATTATATTCTCTCGGTCAAATGATGACATGTGTGCTGACATGGAGGTGAAGTTTTTTCTTTCTATTGCTTTTATGTTTTGTCCAACATTTTGGGATGCATGTGGAAAGGTTGTCTAGATTGTGGTTGATGTTGTTGCGATGATAGAGGATGCCCTTTGGAGGGCGGGAATTATTTTCTTCAACAAAAATGCAAAGGGATTTTGTCTCATATGAATTTCTCCCTTTTGAGTTGCAAATATAACTGCTTTTGGGAATATTTTGAAATGTGAATGAAATGAATGTCAAATGTAAGTGTGGCAAAATGTACAATTTGGCTCGAAATGTTTGATCCCTTATGCTTATAAAAGGGAATTGAAGTCCAATTGTACGGGTCTTTGGTTGATAGAGCTTTTGATCTCATATAAAGAGTTTTGTAATACAAGCACGGAGAAATGGAATTAGAGTTAAGTCTTAGGTTTGAATTTGAGTCATGTAATAGACAATGTTTTATAATAGTACTAGCATTTGAATGAGAAGGTGCAGATTCTGAAGCAATTACTCTCCTTATGTATTTGCCACATGAATTATCAATGAAATGATCAAAGATCTTTTGATTGGTCTTCATTTGTGTTTTGATTGAATGTATGATTATGTCTTTGCATTAATTCAAGGAATTAATTAAATTGCTCTGATAAAGTCATGGGTTCGTGTGACTAGATATAAGGATCTGATAAGTAGTCTTTGTTTTGGAATATTTGAGTTGTTTTATTGTAAGGTAGTATTACAGTAGTCTAGAATCCTAAGTTTAGTTATTGTTATATTACGATCTATTTCAAATTTAAATTCATCACCCATGGATAAGACATTGTTTTATTGCTTTGGTTAATTTTGAAGTCATTGAGTCAACCTTACCGTTCAAAGAAGAAATCCATAAAGAATATCATTCATTCACTCTGAGTTGTTTAAAGTTTCATGTGAGTTTACCCATTCTCTGCTTTAGGTGATTATTTGTTAAAGAATTTGTTAGATTCTTGAAGGATTTCATCTAATTTACAATTGTATGAGAATGTATCTATTATAACAATGTATATGGTAATTGGCACAAGAGTATCATAAGATACATTGTAGGGATCACCCTCTCGGGTCTTGCAGAGCCTGAAGTGCAAAGGGAAAGCCTAGCAAACCTTCCCCTATTCGTTGGCCAATCCTCACAATTATCAATCATTGAATTTGGCAAATTCATAGATAATTGATGAGATTAAGTTTGGTTCATTAAAAAACACCAACACCATAAACAATAACATGGAGGTTGAACATGCTTAAAATAGCATGAACAAGGGGCAAAAAATAAACCTTATTGGAGTCCACGAGAAAACCATTTGTTTCAACACCTGTCAAAACACCTAACAAAAAGTTAAAATCGTTCGAACCAAGGTCAACATCTACCCAAGGAGTCATCCATTTCAACACGGCCTTTGAAGAACCAACCATCACAACACAAACACAGGGAGAAGAAATGCATAGTCTCCTTGAGCCAAGTCAGCAATAGAGGCAAGTGCAACAATGATGGAAGGAACAAGAGTTGGGGTTGAAACTATAGTGGAGAATAGAAGCCATTAGTATGATTCAACTCCAATATTATGTATAATAGTCCTATATTGTATAGATGAATGTTTTATCAAAGTTATCGTATGAACATTTGAACTTTTATATATTTTTAGATTTTCCCTATTTTTCAAAAACCATCCCCTAAAATAAGGCCTCCCAACAAATTTATCCTGTAAGTGTTCCCCTATCCCATGTTGTCCCCATCCTAGAGAATTGGTGTAACATAGATTAAAACAAATATTTAAATACAACTAAAGAATGATGTAGAACTAAATAGAATATATATATTATTTTATAAAAAATATACGTGTTATAAAAAATTTACATATTAAAACAAATCTTTAATATTATCTAAATAAAAAATTGTATGTTATTCTTTACATCAACTTTTCAATTCACATTAGATTATTAAATCATAAGATTTTAGTAAGATGTTTAAAAAAATTAAAAAAAATATGTCCACCAACAAAGAGATGTAGAGGAGGTTACAATTGAAGTTCTAAAAAATGAAAAAATCATATGAAAAAAATTAGGTACTGTTGAGGAAGACCAGCCAATTGATCTTGACCATATCAATCCAAATTCTAAGTGAATTGCAAATGATGATGTCCTCAATCCTAATGGTTTTGATATCCTAATGGAGGTCAACGTTGATATTGATTTAGTTGAACTTAGAAAATGCTCTGAATCATGAGCAGCATCATCAAGGGTTACAGCCAAGGCTTAAATTTGATGGCCATATGACCGTATTTAAGATTTTTGCCATAAAATACAATCAAAATTTTAAGAAGATTGTATCAGATGAAAGGAGAGATTTTGGATAGACTGTCAAAATTTATATAGAATTGTAATGATATATATTTGATTTATATATGATTTTACTTACACTAAGATATATCATAATATTTTAAGGGCACCTTTGAATAGATAACCGTCATTAAAAAATTTGTTGACAGGCAAGGTCAACTGTCAAATTTAAGCCTTGGTTGCAGCCTTTTAGTATAGCTCTCTTTGTAGTAGCAAGAATCATTGGTTTCATCTGATTTTTTTGAACTTTGTATTTAGTTTGTAGATTGACTTTGTAAAAAAAAAAAATTGAAATTGAATATTTGAAAACTACTGTATATAATTATCATTTAAGCATTGTGCAACGGAAAATATGAATATAAATGAAAAGAACCTATATTGCACAATGCATGGACTGAACTCTCATTTTTATTGCTTTATATATCTCTACACTATTTAAATGCCTTTAATTTTAAAAACAGCTGATTTTTATTATCTTTTTGCTTTTCTATATTTTTTTGAAAATCCAATAATTCCATTTTTGTCCATGTGTATATAAAATCTTAATCTTTTGGTTTACCAATTTTTTTCGGTTTTTAGCTCCTATAATTTTGAGTAAAGGCTATGGTGACATCAGAAAAAAAGCTGTCACATAATATTTTGTGAACTATGAATATATTTATTTCATTTATTAATATCTGTGCTTATTAAAAATCGTGCGCATAAACTATTTCAATCTCGGCAGATATTCTAGGTTGCTTGCTTATCATTCTTGATTAATTGTTTTACCTCTCCATCCCCCTCATCTCACCCATATATTAAAAAAAAATGCATTGTACAGCATTAGTTTGTGCAACACACAATTGGAGGAATCTGTATGACTGTTTTACTTCAATGGGTAGTCCTATTTTAATTTGCATGATTGGAAATTATATTGACAATGTTAATGGAAAAAAAAAAGAAAATGCACTGGGAAGAATATTTCAAAACAAGAACTGTCAAATTTATAGTTACAGTGCAAAGGCCTAAGAATGACATGTAAAAGGCGCTAGATACTATGATAATTTCCAATGTTAACAGGATACGAATTTGATATGGCATTTCTACTTTGAAGTGAGAAGAAATCAAAGAGCTGATATGTTTCAACATTACTCCTCGTCTACCAAGTAAAATGCATCTTAAGAGAACCTGGTACGTTAGCCAAGGAAAATCCTAATTATCCATATTACTACAGAACTTAGAGCCCAAGCAAACAGAAGGAAGACAACAATGCCAGCTAAAATTGTTAAAAATGGAGGATTGCTGCCATCATTGTCCCTCTCTACTCTCAATTCAGTTTTGGTTTTCAATTCATCTGTACTCTCTGGAGAGTTGCTGCTTGAAAATTTTACCGCCAACAATTTCCTCCGGAAACTACATTTCCCTGCACAAATTATAACTCCAATGAGCTAAGCAAAGTCATAGAGTTATTAGTTTGAAAACTCTTCAAGTACCATCTTTGAAACGCCGGAAAATCAATATAGAGAAAAATAATGAACTACACATTTTAGCTGGAACCCATGGATGTTTAGCAATCTTAGTAAGATTCCAAATCTACATAAATTGAAAAGATTCTACAACAGAAGTTGAAAAAGAGAGAACAGTTTTAACTGTGGATGTTTTCCATAATCTACAATCTTTTCAAACATTGCAAAAGGGAGAATATTTTTTGCACACATAGGCAACAGAAAATTATAGGAAGTCGCAAACAATAAAATGCATAAAATATGCTTAACAGTTCTCATTCTAAAACTGTATCCAAGGTGAGTGAGGTTTCTGGGGGGAACCCAACACCGATATCCCAATACAAAAGGCATTTGTAACACCAGATCTTCTGGGAGATCTCAATAGGTTGTGCCGATAATCAAAAAGAATATGTAACTAGTCCATATAAGGTAGATTAGGTCATCCATTCAAAGTATGTAAGTTCTTGGTAGTTTGTGTGTTTGTTACACGGGTTGACACTTGGTTATGGGCTGCAAGATTATATATAGCAGCCATTATGCGATGTAAGATATGGCTTGTTCAATAAAATTTATATGGTATAAATCAAGAAACAATAAGGCACTCATTTTATTTTATGTTGCGAGTTAAATCAGATAAGTGATTTTATCATCAGATGTTTCCTTGTGTGTAAACTGATCGCGTAACTGCTTGAGTAGTAAGATGTGTGATGTAAATGCATGGGGAAATCTTTCCTGCATTGGAGGACATCAGGTGGAGATTCTGAATAAAGATGTTTTAAGGAGTGGTCTGGGTATGGTATTGCACATAGAAATCAGTGCATTAGAGGCATGCTGAGAGGGGCATATCCAGAAATGGAAGGAGTTTGCTTTGGTTAATTCACAATCCACTTGAATTTCTGAGCTGCTGCATACATTTAGTTAATAACTCAAGAAGCCTGAATTTGAAGCACCTGGTTTGAGCCATTTTACTACGACAACAGCATGTCATTTCCACTATTAACAGCCATGGTATAAGGTTTATTTTTAAAAGTTCATAAAGTTTTAATCTTTAAATTTTAAAATAATCACACATTTAGAGTTGATACATTGTTTAAAGTTTATAGAAGTTTAAACTTCAAAATTGATTAAATATTTCCGCATAGTCGACTGTGATTTGACTTATTTTAACAACTTTTTGTCAGGAAGAAATCAGAAGCTAAAATTTTGCCAGATTGTCTACATTACTGTATCAGACTGATTGGCAATAATATTTTGGACTATGCTGGTCTGAAAACGCAGGTCAAGTTGGACCATTGGAGTATTCTCTGCAATTGCCAGTCATTCGGTGTGGTCTTAAGCATTAACTTCATGGAATTCATTGCTTTTCAATGGGATCTATTGCAGGAAGGACGGTGTTTTGATCTGAGGCATGTATCTGAGTCATCTCATCGGTGCTTTAGAATTTAATTGTGGGTTTCAAAATAAGTGGAAATCTGATTTTAGCAAAAAAAACCAGTTGTCACAGGCAGTGAAAACATAAATGCCACTCTGTCAGCCCAATCTGTGGGAAGTGGCAAAATTGTAATAATACAAACCAAATGTGGAATATGAAGGATTTGGCATTTCAAATTCTCTTTTTGGCATTTGATCTTCCATTTTTCCACGTATGGGAGGTTACTAGAAAGTCATAGGCTTCTTGTAAAAAATGGTGGTTCCTTATTGGAGGCATTGGAGAGTTTGGAAATCTTATTGTAAACCTTCTTTGTTCATGTTTGATGACTGGTAGAAAAGCAGGGTTTTGGAATTGCAAAGACTAATTCCAGGTGTTAGGAGCTAGTGTTCATCACTATTAAGCTCTGTATATGCCCTAGAAGCATTGTATCACTTGTAAAAGGGCTGAGACAGTGCGGCATGACAAGCTTCCCTCACTCTTTAACTTGAGTTTTATCCCTATTTAGGGTTTCTCTAGCTGTAAGATTTGGTGTTTCAACTCTTTGTGAATCTCATTGTGTTCTTGCTTTGTTATGATTTTATTTTCTATGTCCCAAGTCTAATGAATAAGAGACATGATCCAAAAATTCAGGCCTTATGTGTGCAAGACCAACAAGGTCTTGGTGGGACTAATTCATTGGAGGATTGTCAAGATGCCTAATGTGTGAATTCATCATCAAACCAGTATAATGGGGATGCAAAAAGAATTGGTGCAGATCAAGGAAGGTATGGGACATCTTTAAAATGCATCCATTTAAAGTTGTAGAACCAAAACGACTTGGAGAAGCAAGATTGACAAGTTTGCTGCTTACACAGCGGCAAACTCACCAATTGCCACCAGTAAACATGTCACCATAGTTGAAAAACTCACCAAATTGAAAAACTCGACAAGCCCAAAAAACGTGACTCGGCAAAAGCTTGGCAAAAACTCAGAAAAAGCTCGGCAAACACTCACAACTTAAAAAATTGCTTAAATTTCATTAAAAACACTTTTTTTTTTGCAAAATTCAATGATAAGATGCATCCAATGAGTCAATAAATGAGTACATAAAAGAAACAAGTTCAGTCTAGTTGTATTTGATTGATTTGAAAGCAAATTGGGTACAAAATGGCATCCTCATGTGGAATGCGCTGATACTGGTAGTCTGAAACAAAATGAAAAAAGAAAATTGTTTTTGTAAAACTGAAAGTAAATACTACAGTCTACATTAATATATTTTACAAATTTACATCTTCCTCTTCCCATATCTAGTGAAAACTAGGGGGAGGTAGAACTAGACAATATTATAGATGAAGACTTGTAGGCAAACTTGGAAACTTGGACTTGCAGAGTACCTAGAAAATCAAATGAAATGAAAATGCCTTTTTAGCAGCCGCGGGAGACCCTTTTTTTGGACGGACGAGTTTTTGCCAGAGTTTTCTTTGTGGTCTCATAGAGTTTTTGGCGAAAACTCGTCAAAAACTCGACGAGTTTTTCTCTCCTTTATTTGGCGAGCAATTTCGGAGAGTAAATGCGGGAAAAACAAGCCTTCAAAAAAAACTAGGGAGTTTTTTAAAACTCGCCGACTACTTGAAGAGTTTTTCAACTATGCATATCACAATGTGGTGAACACATCTCCATGTGGGCAGTGAGTTAGCATTTAGAAAATTCCAAAAGTTTCAAGTCCAGTTCTGATAGTTGACCTACCAACTTCTCAATTTCTGGAGAAGGTGTGGAGAGATGTTATCTTCCCTCTCTATGTCTATGAGGGGTAGACTCAAGTTTTGACAGTGTGTAGAGCCCTTGTTGAGAGACCGCATGTGTATGCAAATCTGTATGTAACAGGGGAGTTTGTGTTTGATGTATTCAAAACTCTTTAGTCACTGTTGGAGCTTGTTGGGGTCGTGTTGGCTTCTGTAACCACTATACTTCCTTCTTGCATGGTGGAAGGAGGAGTAGTTGTTCCTTAGGCTGGAGCTCTTCACCCAAATTGGGTTTGCACCAGGTCAATTTGCATTGTTTCAGCATAAGCATGTTTGTTATGTTTCATGAACTACAATTATCAATGTTAGCATCTCTGTTATACTCCATTGCACATGCCTTTTGAATGGTGGAATCCATTGTATCAGGTAGAAATAGTTGTTGAGGTGTGTTAAAAGGTCTCGACATAGCAATTCATTTATTGATAACCATGTGGAGTATCCACCCCAATTTACAAAGTGGCATTAGAGCAGCCAAAACCTCAGATTATTTGCTTGTTTGCAGAGGTTGCAATTGTATACCATCCACGAGGTCAAGCATAAAGGGGAATTTTGTGCCTTTTAAGCCTGAATTCAAACCAAGAGAGTGGTTAAGATCAGTGAGGCCAATGAGAATGGAGAGAGATGAAGATGGAGAAGCAAGATTCTAGAAGTTGGATACGGATGTGACCAGGATAGCAGTAGTTCAAGGAAAGTTTGGTAGATTGGAAAGCATGATGCCTACCTTGATATCCAAGGTGGACATTGATAAGGTGCACCAAGAAGAAGGTGAAGCCACAGAAATGGCTGTTGAGCAAGAAAACACTCCAAAATCTGGCACGTTCGTCAAAGCTTAGGCCAAAATAAACATCCAACTGTATGATGGAGAAATAAGTGTATTTCAATTTGCACTAACTCCACAATAACAAATCTCTTTCGCAAGGCTAAAATTTGCCAGGCATGCTCTTACAGGGTGTAAGAGCTATGCACGCTAACTAGAGGTTTGGAAAGTACCACCAGTGTCTAAGTGGGAAGACTAGTCGTTGAGGAAAAAATTTACCCAATTTGCCATGAAAAAGAATAGATGATGCAATGGCATATCATTTGAAGCCAAAAACAAGGGCAAAGCATGCAAGCATATACAAACAAGTTCAAAAAAGAGAGTCAAATTGGGAAGGACATAATGGAACATGAGGTGCTGATCAAGTATGTGGGAGGTTTGTGCTCAGCTACAAAGAGAAATCCTTGTGACCAAACCTCAAAACATAGAAGAGTCGTGTGCCCAAGCACACTACCTTGAATAGGACAAGAAAGGGATCTCTTCCATTTGCTATAAGGCTAGTAAGCGGCAGATGGTGCCAAAAACCCAGAGGTCAAAGATTAAAAGAAGTTTTACTTCCATGGAAAAAGCATAAAACAAAGGTAAGATCAAATTTCATTGCTCTCATAGTGATAAAGATGGGTGTGAAGATAATGTTGGAATTTGCATCCTAAATCAGCACCTTCTTGGATGAACAAGGGGAAAGATAGAAACATTGTTTTGAGAGATAGAGTGTAATTCAAATGTTGGTTATCGCATTTCTTGTGCCACACTAAATGAGGGAGATATTTTGGGGAGTGAGGCGAGATCAAATGAAGAGGAGCTTGCCAAGTTATTCCAAATCAAGCTTCAAAGGTAAAAAGTTTGATAATTTGTTTGATCCATGCTCTCAATCAAATCTGATTAGAGGTTTGGAAAGTACCACCAGTGTCTAAGTGGGAAGACTTTAAGTCGTCAAGGAAACAATTTACCCAATTTGCCATGAAAAAGAATAGGTGGTGCAATGGCATATCATTTGAAGTAAAAACAAAGGCAAAGCATGCACGCATATACAAGGAAGTTCAAAAAAGAGAGTCAGATTGGGAAGGACATAATGGAACATGAGGTGCTGATCAAGTATGTGGGAGGTTTGTGATCAACTACAAAGAGCAATCCTCATGAGCAAACCTCAAAACATCGAAGAGTCATGTGCCCAAGCACACTACCTTGAATTGGACAAGAAAGGGATCTCTTCCATTTGCAACAAGGCTAGTAAGCGGCAGATGGTGCCAAAAACCCAGAGGTCAAAGGTGAAAAAAAAATTTACTTCCATGGAAAAAGCTTCAAACAAAGGTAAGAGAAAATTGCATTGCTCTCATTGTGATAAAGCTGGCCATGAAGATAATGTTGGAATTTGCATCCCAAATTAGCACCTTCTTGGTTGAACAAGGGGAAAGATAGAAAAATCGTTTTGGTGAATAAGGGTAAAGAAATGGAGTGTAATTCAAATGTTGGTTATAGCATTTCTTGTGCCACACTAAATAAGGGAGATATGTTGGTGAGTGAGGTGAATTCAAATGAAGAGGAACTCACCAAGTTATTCCACATCAAGCTTCAAGCCAAAGGTAAAAGTTTTGATAGTTTGTTTGATCCATTCTCTAAATCAAATCTGATTTCTTGCAAGATAGTTGAAGCATTAGGTCTGAAAGTAGTTGACCATCCCCATCCTTACTCTTTGGGTTGGTTGAAGGACAATGTGAACTTGAAAGTCACAAAGCAATGCAAGCTTCGATTTGGGTTTAGTTTGGGCTTTGTGTGATTTTTGGGTGTCCATAGTTGTATGAGAGAGATGCTACTATTTTAGAAGAAAGAACCAATACAAGTTGGTCTTGAAGGAGAAAGAATATTTCTTGAATGCTCATAGAGGCAAGTCCAATATCACTTTGGCTAGTTCATCAAAGGAAGTGCTTTAATCAATGCAAGTCGCAAATTCATGGGTCCAAAGTTTAAGGAGCAGTTGAAAGGGCTGAAACAATGCTTTGTGTGTGCAAAGAGCAGCAAGTCAGCTGGAGGTGAAAAGACATCAAATCTCAGGTGATATCTACCTTGTGGAGTGAGGCCGAAAAGGCACCTTGGTGGGATAGAGGGATCCTCAACCCTTCTTTATTCATTTGAAGCTTTTGGGGATCAAAAGCCTCCTAGTTGGGGAGGTGTGATCTGAAAATTCAAGTCTTATGTGTGCAAGACCAAAAGGGTTTTGGTGTTACTAGCTCATTGGACTGTTGTTGAGATGCCTAAAGTGTGAATTCATCATCTAACCAGTATAATGGGAATGTGGAAAGAATTGATGCCGATCAAGGAAGGTATGAGACATCTTTGAAATGCATTTGTTTAAGGTTGCTGACTTGAAAATGGCCCAAAAAGGCAAGATTGATGAGTTCACCACTACATGGGCAACAAATATGCATTCACCCCAATGAACTTGCCAATTACCACCAGAAAACACACAAATGCCACCAACAAACACATCCCAAAGCAACAAATGCATCTCTATGCAAACAATGAGTGACCATACAAGGAAAAACTTTATAATTAATTTTTCTAATGTCTCCTTCCATGAGTGACCGTACAATTGGATAAAAAGTAGTAACCTTTTTTTTTTCAAATCTTTTCTACCCATTGCAAATCATCATTTTCTCTATTATTCTTTTTGTGTTTCTCATGTGGGGCCCACCTATTATTTTCCTCTCTAACTCAATTACTTTTTTATCCAACTCACTCTATCGTTTTTTTTCCCTTTTCTATAATTTTTCTGAGGCTCTAGTTTGACTTCAATGTTGTGCTGAAACATATAATACTTGTAGGATCATTTAGAAAATTTGTTAGGACAAGCATCTAAATGCTCCAAATCAAATAATTTTTAAATATTATTATTTTGAGGCATAACTTCATTAATTTTGGAATCTTTGGTAAAGTTGGGTGCCTCTATTGGTGTTGGGTCCAAAAATCACAGCCCCACAATCCTAGAACTTTTATTACCTTTAGGGTCAACGATTTGTCATTAGAAAGGTAAAACAAAGTTTCATCAACAAACTGAGGGTTAAACAGCAACTAACAAGAGCGGGTAGTGTCTCCTACACTTTGAGCTCAGCTAGACTTGGGAGGATATTCTTAGAGGTATTATTAATAGAGTTTTAAACCAATTAAAATCAGTATGATTGCATTATTAATAGAGTTTTAAACCAATTAAAATGCAGCATGATTGCAACGATCAACAGCAATACCCAATGTACACTTGCCCCCTATATTGGTCACGAGGTCAAGACAAACTAGCTGCACAAAACCTCTTATATAACAGATAACACACCTTGCACATGCACCTATAGATAACAGCAATATTTTAATGCCTTAGATGATTTCATTTGACATTACGCAAATAGTGGCAAGCTATAAACATGCATGACGTGATTCTCTAGAGATTTGATAATTTGAGGTTTGCTTAAGATTATTCCCTTGTTTGTAATACTAAATCATGAACAGCATGTATACTAAACTAAAGCTAATCTACTCCTACTTCTAGCAAGGATGGAGGTTGTTTTAAATGATGAATATTTGATCCTTCACCAATATCGACTGGTGCTTGCTCCATTGGACAATAGTCATAAACAGCAAAGAGGAAGGAGATGCATCTAACAAAACATCAACAAAACTAGATTACATTTACATATAAATCAAATATTATGTCCTACACAACAGACATACTTAATAATCCATCTCAAAATTGCAATAACCCATATGCAACAAAAGACTGACCATTACAAAACATTCATAATGCATTAGATGCTGTCACATATACATCAAACCCTCAATACATTTGTACCAACAAATATGATAAGAGGGAATACATAACCACAATTACAATATTCCCCTGAATCATTACAAACAACCATGGAGACATATCATTACATGCACATGTGCTTTGCAAAACCCTTCATTTCATAGGAGGTATTCCGACATTTGAAGATCAAATCTTCAACATTTGACGTTCTAGAACTAGCTCTAGGCACTTGCAAACCAGAATATTAGCTCAACAACCAACCCTTTGAAAGATGAACAAACTCATATTTATATCATTTGGTCTTTTATGCGCTAATCCATATGTGAGAAGCCAATATAGATTATAATATTCAATTCCACCCACTACATTTATGGTGGTCCGCACAAGTGATGATCAATAGCTAGCATGAGAACTATTGAGAGCTAATATTTCAACCTCCACATTAATGGCTACATAGGTCACCTTTTCCCAACACTGGAAGTACATATCAATCTGTAACTTTGAAATGAGCAGCTGTTTTTGGGCAAGAAAAATCCGATTGGATAGCTGCAAGGTCAAATCAGATCAATAATAGTGCTCGAGGTTGTGTAGGGAGGTAGGTGGGAGTGAATTGTACAAAACACGAGAGCTTTGGAGTTCAAAGGTTGGGGATACCTCATGATCAACACCATCTATCAAGGATCGAGAGTCAAGAGGAAATTGGGACTTGGGACCAATAGGGAGAGTCGAATGTTAGAGGTCAAGAAGAACTTGACACCAGGGATTAGAAAAAGGGGAAGGCCAAGGGTTCGGGAAGGTACCATGGACTTAGAAGTTGGGGAGAGGAGAGCTTATGAGGGTCAAGAATTGAGTATACTTGGAACTTTGGAAAAAATGTTGAGTTTTCAAAGATTGGGAAGACTTCTTACGAGGTACCCAAATCAGGACATGTTCAAACCCGTGATCCCGATAACACAATGCAAAACATCTAGGATCGACATTTGGCCCATAACACATGCTAGAAGTACCACTTTAGAGATATCTACACATCTTTGACTCCAATAAAATCTTTAGAAGAAAACACCATCAAAGGCAAGGGAAAAGATGAGAAATGGATGAAAGATATGTTGGGATGGGAAAGTCAAATATCCCAATAGGGACAAGAGAACAAGGAAAAGTTGGAAGAAAAGGCATACCAAGAAGAATAACTCTAAAACCTCAACACTTAACACAAAACTAAGAAATTTGAACAACAAAACCTCCACACTTCAAATTTTTTTAGACCTTTCAACTTCTATCACATGATAGGCACATGAGGGATGAGGAAGAACAACATATATACAAACTTTGACCAAGGGAGGGGTCCATGAAATGCTTCTCAAATCGGTTATCTATTAAGAACAAAATGAAGCCTAAGTGCACAAAAGAGTTAAGTCTCAAGCAAACTTTGACACTACAAGGTTGAGTCCTAACAAGCTCTGGTTGGCGACGTTTGTCCTTTGGAAGCACAATAAGAATCAAATCTCTAAGAGAAAACCACAAAAATGGACACACGAAGAGGGAACCGGGACAAACACACTTCATCATGAACAAATAGGAATCATGACTGCACAACAGACACAAACAACTCGATACTTACAAGACATGACACAACAAGAAACAAAACACTATATAAAAGGAAAAACAACTCGCAGCCAATGACATGGAAACATATGGAATTCAAATATATGGTTGCAAGTAAAACTTAAGAACATGACTAGGTCAGACCCTGCAAAGAAGATCAATGGAACAAGGCCATGGGAAAACTGCTGCAATCACTTGCCTCTGTCAAAGACAAGTTTGTTGAAGGAGCTATTCTCCTTCAAATTGAAATCATGTCCACCACCCAACTACAACAAATAGTGCCTTCTATCCACATGCACAACTTTTGAACACTACCCAAGAAGTGAAGGCTAGTTCCATCTTTAACATCATTATTGCGAAATTGCAAGACAACCACAAATAATAGGTGTTGGACCTATTCCATATTATATCATTCATGCTCATAGTAGCAAGGGGTAGAAAAAACAAATCAAATCAACATCATATGTGGATGAAAGCAAACATCCACCATCAAATTCTTCAACCTTGCTATACCTACTGACCTCCTTATTTGAATTGAGGAAAAAAGAAAATCCTTCCAATTCACAAGGAAAAAAGAGTATGTTCTTGAAAGTCAAATTAAAACAAATTCAAGCTCTGGCACACCTTCAAGCTGAGCTGCAACATGCTGATCTTCAACTTGGCACATGTGTTGCCACTCAACATTATCATTATTTGCATGCTAGACCCACACAAAAGACTCCAGTTCAAGAATACAAATATCATCCACAGCAGTAGAGACTAGACCTTCATCACAAAAGAAAGCTTCATAATCAGCAATATCTACATCAAACACTAGGATAAAAGGCGGCCAGCATACACCGCATTTACATGTACTGATGCACTCTTCAATATTTAAATCATAAGCATGATTCAAGCTGCAATTCACACCATCAACACGAAAAATTACTATAACAAAACACCTCTAGTGAAGAACCAAGTCCTGCAAATTGTCTCTGTCGCATGCTCACTTTGACAATCTGTTGTGTCATATGTACTACTAAAATCAGACTCATGACATATTTCTTCTTCCACAATCATTGTAACAACATTCCCTTGTGACCCAATTGAAACACAATCTGCATGAGAAAGACAACAAGTCTTGCACCAAATAAATAGGTTCTCCTATGTATCCACATGATTATCATTTTTGCAATCACCAAGGGCAAGGTCTTCAAACTGAAAATCACCAACTGCACTAACATTTGTCTCAACAATTCCATCACTAAGTGTAGTCACATCCATGTCATTCTCATGTAGACAAAAATTAGTAACCTCAATATCAATGATAGGCTAAGTTGCCGAATCGGGTACGGGCACGGGCACGGGTACGCAGGTATGGTACGTGGGTACGCCAAAATTTTTTGGGCGGTTGGGTACGGAATCGGGTACGTCCGTACAAAAATATAATAAAATATTCAAATATATATATATATATATATATATATATTATTATATAACTATTAATTTTAAATTTATTATACAATCTATAATATAATAATTAATTAATTAATAATATCTATTATTATTTGAATGTATATATTATTAATTATATTATTATTATTTATAATTATACAGATTATAAAATATAATCTTTATACTATATATTATATACGATTAGCTTATTATTATTAATAATTATTAATATTGTTAATATTAATAATATTATAATTATTATTACTTTATATTAATATAACCCAAAAACCTTAAAAAACACATTGCAAATAAGAATGCGTTGAAAAAAATTAAAAAACCCTAAAAATAATTATTAACATTAACAATATTATTATAATTATTATAACTTTATATTAATAGAACCTTAAAACGCATTGCAAATAAGAATGCGTGGAAAAAAATTAAATAAAACCCTAAAAAACAATGCTGGGACAAACGAGAAACATTGCGGAAAAGCTCGGAAAGAACCCGTGCAGAGGAAAGTGACGGAAAATGGTTGAAAGAACCCCGCGCAGACGATGCAAGTGTAGAAAACAAACGCGACTCAGGCAGAAAGGACGCGGCTCGGCGAAATGAAACAAACGCGACTCAGGCAGAAAGGACGCGGCTTGGCGAAATGAAACAGTCAACGAATGCAAACAAATCAGAAATGACGGTGAAATCCTACGGAATCGGTCAACAAATGCCATGAAACGCTTGGAATCGCTTGGAATCGCTTGGAATCGACACGCTGTTGATCGAATCGTTTCAGACTGACAAATTTCGACTCCGGTTCGTACCCACAACGATTCGTACCCGATTCCGACTCTGAATCGTTTCGGGTCCGAGTACGATAGCAGAAAGCCAACGATTCGGCAACATAGATGATAGGGGCAAAGGAGGCAATACAGCAAACAAAAAACTAGTTTCTTGTTCATCATTTACATAATATGCTTGTACACATTCCACATTATCAGTTTCATGAACCGACCCATTTGACTGCTCACTTGTGCACACATCTTCCTCTTTGTCCACCTCACTACCACAAACAGAAGGGTCATACTCTTTACCCTCAGATTGATCCAATATTGTACTCACCCCATACACTATAATGTCCCCATTTTTGGGCTAGTTTGCTTTTGAATCACTATTTTTAGTAAGTACCATATTTAGTAACTAGTCTCAGGCCCATAGTGTTCTCAACAATGTTATTTCTATGGTGGCATTGGAGAGCCTAAGGTTATTATTTAATATTTGTTTTTTATCAGTTACTTAAGTTATTTTTATAAAACAACTTTGTAACTTAAGTGAGGGGGTAGGTGGTCATTGAAAAGTACCTTGGTGCCTAATGAGATAACTTAACATTGTTTTAGAAGGCTGAACAAAGCAAAATAGTTTTTTTATGAGCAAGGATGCCCAAGGAGGAATATGATGTTTTAATTTATTAAAATTTATAAGGCTCATAAGGGGGGCGTTGGATTTTGGGAGGGAAAAGATTCAAAATGGAGGTTGCCCTAATTTCTCCCTCCACTTTTATTTATTCTGCTTTTTGGCTATCATTTGGATAGGAAGGATTTGACAACTTAAGAAGACCCTGTTAGATTGTTTCCAGTTTATCTTTGCAGCTGATTGAGGATGGAAACCCTCATTTTTAGCGCTGGTTTCAGTGGTGAGAGATCCACCCTAAGTGGAGGGAGTGATTCTACATCAGGAATCACAATTCCTTTCAAGAGTTTTGTTTGTTCTAAACTTCTAGGGTTCTAATATGAAGATTTATGAAGTTTTCTGATTTGGGTATCTAGTTTTTGGTGTGTTTGATTCATGGCTCCAGTTTGAAGGAGTACTTTATTGTTGGTTTAAGAATGGCGTTGGATTGATGAAGAGCTTCTTCTGAGGCCACCATTATTGGCACTTCTGGAAGTCTTATCTGCTGTTGTGGGCTAGTCATGGTTCCAAAGTAATCATTCAGTCACTGAGATTATTAGGCATGGAGAATAGCTGGCTATTAGTACATTTTCAGGGAAAGAGGCATTGATCCTAACGCAGGTCGAGGGTTGGTGGTGACTGGTGTTTGCATATCAGACCTGTATATTATCTTATTCTTCTTGCAAAGGCTCCTATCTGCCCTGCGTTAGAATTCTGGGCACATCTGGAGTTTGGAGGGAGGTCGCTTGGATTGAAAAAGGTGGGACAAACTCGTTTTTCAGACCATAAACTAGCTACCACTGAGTCGTCGTCATCTCAGACTCAAAACATGAGCTTCAGCCTGATCACAGTCATCAAACAAGGGGATTTCACTGTTGCATGTTGCAGGTATTGGATTTCAAACTTAGGGCGATCATACTCAGAAGCTTGTCTCCGTTGGACGTGGTCCTATTTGGAGGTCTCAGGCATATTACAAACTGCTGGGTGTATTTCAGACCATCAATCATCTCCAAGTTTGAGTATTGTTTGTTCTCATCCTTATCCATTGTAACTTCTGATCAGAAAAATCAGTAAAGTAAATGCCAGTGTTTTGAAATGTATTTCTGAGTGCTTTAAATTGAGATCAGACTATAATTTCTGCCCCTTCTGAGAGTGTATTTGGTTAGAGGGCAAGTCTGAAATTGTTGCTGGTATACCAATTTCATCTAGCACTCAATCTGGATCTGCGTAAGGTTGTTAACTGTTATCGGCAGTGAGCTATCTCTCAATATCAGTCAATAAGGAAAGAAGTAATAGTTTCTTGCTGCTATGACTCAAGAACGAATGTATACACTGATGTAGTTAATTTATGAGTGACTTTGTATGCACAGTAGCTTCATTTTAATTGCTCAGAATGAAATTGTATTTGAATGGAGTTGTACGTTTGCAAACATATCACTGTGTAACAGTACATTGTGAAAGATTGAAGTCATGATGTTATTCCTTGAAACTGTTATGTAATCCATCTGAGTTCCATATTCAATGTTTGCAATGAGATGAAATGAGTTTGATAAATGGATCATCTATGTAACTGGAAATTGTCGAGCAAAAAATTATCATACAAAAGGGGTGGGTCATTACATACACTACATCCTTTTGGTTGCTACTCACAACAACCTACTCATTGCAAGCAACAATTGCATTTGAGGATATCAATTTTGCAATATAATCATTCCTCACTCTTTCAATGGAGTCAAGGCATGCATAAGTCTTGTCAATATGAGATCTTCATGAACTTAACTCAAATCAACCTCACAGATTTTGTAAAAAATCAATGCAGGGAGATGTGTTAGGTCTGAAAGCATTTGGTATCCTAGAAAGGGCAACTGTGAACCTAGGACTAAAGTCCATACTAGACTCACCATCTTGCCTTCTAATATTTGTTAATTCTTGGACAAGAACAGCAAGGTCATCATTAAGTGCAAATTCATCACCAAATGCAGCCAAAAGGTCATTCCAAGAAGCAAAGGAATGCTCTGGAAAGCTTTCATACCATTTACATGCCTTCCCACATAGAGACCTAACAAAAGATCTCATCCATGTGTTTTCATCTTCAAATTGAATTTTTTCCATGAACTCTAAAAATTTCACATGATGTGCATCCCCTGCATGAATATCATACCCATCAAATCTAGGAATCTGGTTGTAGACCTTGGATGTCATGGTTTGCATCTCATAATCAACCCAAGGGAGGTCTAGCTATTTGTACGTAGTGTCTATGTGGATGATATAGGATGAAACAAACTGATTTTTTGTAACAATTGGGTAAGCATTGAATTGCAAAGTCTTGATCCATTCTTCCCATAACTTTTTCATCCTAACAAGCTCATTGATTATTTTCTTGTTCTCTTGTATGGATGCTTATAAATCTAGGCATGGATTTGCGTAAGATGCAAGGCTACAAGAATAGCATGAGGAAGCATCATTAAAAGAATCATGGCCATCTAATTCAATGTAGTTCCTAGGTGTAGAAGCATACAAAACATGTGAAGAAACACCCAAAGGATAGTCATATCTATACCAATCAACCATGACCGATCATATATGACTATAAAAGGAAAAAACTAAGACTTTACAAATTTATATGTTTATTTACCATGAAAGAAACTATGCTTCAAAAGTTGGAAGTAAACATGCGTACCTTTCAAAACAAACTATTGTAGACTTGAGATGTGTTCTTGAAACACTAACAACATACAATACAACAACAATAAAATTGTTCTCTGGACAACTGAGTTGTTACCTCTCTCAAAAGAGGAAATCCTTGAAACACGCCTGACCTCAAAGCTAATAAATTAATTTTACGTTCAACTCACCCACAGAGTCTTCAATTTTATTTCAACCCATTTACACTTAACTTCCCAATGCCATTCTATTGTTGTGAGTTGATGGGCAATCAAACTCACCCAAACAAAATGCACACTTGCAAACTTATTTTCTGAGTTACCAAGGTCTTCAATGTATGCACTAGATCAACACTTCTGTGAAAACAACTAAGCATCCCTAGCAACAGTGCCATTCTCTTGGGTCCCAAAACTATTGCTCCACAAATCCTAGATCTTTTTCTTACATTCAAAGCTAGAGATTTGTCATCAAGAAGGTAAAAAAGGGGTTCATCCACAAACTAAAAGAGTTAAAGGCCAACTAACGAGAGTGGATAGTCTGTCCTACACTTTGTGCTCAACTAGACCTAGGACAGTATTCTCAAAGTATCATTCATAGGGTTTTAAACCAATTGAAATGTAGCGTAATTAGAACAATCAACTACCATATCCAATGTACAATTGACCCCTTATATTTGTCACTAGGCCAGGACAAACTAGCTGCATAAAACCTCTTATATAGCGTATAACACACCTTGCACATGCACCCATAGACAACAACACTATTTTTAATCCCTTTAGATGATTTCATTTGACATTATGTACATAGTGGCAAGGTGTAAACATACATGATATGATTCTCTAGACATTTGACAGTTTGGGGTTTGCTTAAGATTATTCCCAGGTTTGTAATACTAAATCATGAATAGCATGTGTACTAAACGAAATCTAATCTACTCCTACTACTAACAAGGATGGAGGTTGTCTTAAATGATTAATGTTTGATCCCTCACCAATATGGACCAGCGCCTACTCCATTGGGAAACATAGTCATGGAAAACAAAGAGGAAGGTGATACATCTAGCAAAACATCAATAGAACTAGATTGCATTTACATATAATTCAAATATTACATCCTACACAATGGACAGACTTAATAATCCATCTTAGAACTACTATAATCCATATGCAATAAAGGAATGACTGTTACAAACAATTTGTAATGCATTAGATGCTATCACACATACATCTAACCCTCACTACATTCTTACCTACAAATGTGGTAAGAGGAAATACATAATTGTAATAATATTCCCATGAATCATTACAAACTACCATGGAGGCATTCCATTACATGTAGATGTGCTTTTCAAAGCCCTTCCTAAATTTCACAAGAGGTATTCCAACATTTGCATCTCAAACCTTCAACGTTTGACGCCCTAGAACCAGCTTGAGACACTTGTAGACTAGAAAATTGGCTCTATGACCAACACTTTGAAAGAACAAACTCATATTTATATCATTTGGTCTTTTGTGCCCTAATCCATACGTGAGAATCCGATATAGATTCGGAGATTCAAATCAAACCATTGCATTTATGGTGATCTGTGTGATTGACAACCAAGGACTAGTGTGAGAACCATCAAGAGCTGAGATTTCAACCACAGCATTAATGGTTGCATGGGTGACCTTTCTCCATTGCTGGAAGTACATGTATATCCACACCTTTAAGATGAACAATTGTTTTTGGGTGGGAAAATTATAGTTGCAAGGTCAAATTGAATCAATAATAGCACTTTGGGTTGTGCAAGGAAGTAGGTAGGAGTGGACAATGCAAAACGCAAGAGTTTCAAAGTTCAAGGCTCGAGATACCTCATGACCAATACCACCTATCATGAATAGTGAGTCGGGAGGAAACTAGAATTTGGGACCAATAGGGACAGCCAAGTGTCGAGGGTCAAGAAGAACTCAACACCAAGGATCAAATAAAGGGGAAGTTCAAGGGGTTGGTTCCTAGGAGGGACCGTGGACCTATGAAGTTGGAGAGAGGAGAATCCGCAAGGATTGGGAGTCGAGCATACTTGCACCCATGATCTCAATGAGATAACATAGTGCACAATGTTGCAAATCGAGGTTGGCCCATAACACATGCTAGAAGTACCACTTTGGAGATATCCCCACATCTCCGACTTCAATAAAGTGTATATATCAAAAGTCAAAGATTAGAGATACCAAGACATAGGTATGTGGATAATAGGATGATTGAAACTCTGACTTCGAAAGGCAACTTAATGTGAAGGGTCGAGGAGTTGGGAATCTGAGGAAAAGCATGCCAATAAGATAAAGTCCAAAATACCAACAAAGGCAAGGAAAAAGGTAGGGAATGGATGAAAGGCATGCCAAGATGGAAAAGTCCAATATCCCAACAAGGACAAAGAAACGTGGAGTTGAGAGGAAAGCATGCCAAGAAGGGAAATTCTGACACTCAACAAAAAGCTTAGAAATTTGAACATTCACACTTAGAATTTTTTGAGACCTTGCAACTTCTAACACATGATAAGGACATGGGGGATGAGGGAGAACATATATGCAAACTTTGACCAAGGGAGGGTCCATTAAATGCTTCTTAGATCAATTATTTATGATGGACAAAATGAGGCCTAAGTGCACAAAGAAGCTAGAACTTAAATAAAATTTGGCAATAAAGGGTTGAGTCCCAATAGTTGGAACATCAAAGTTAACCATACTTATAACTTTCAACCTTTGCAAAACTTGTATTTCATTGGGCGCGCATGAACTATCCAACATCTCAAAATCATTCTTCACTTGTTGAACTATGTAACTTCAATAAAATTGCAATTTGAGGGAAAAACTCCATAGTCTTCCATTTGCTAGTGGAACAAAACATGAAGGGAATTCGTTTCATCTTCTAAACACGACTATAATTCCAAAATTCCTTCAGTGTTCAATTCCACTAGGCCTTGATCATGCTTCTCCATCCACTCTTCTTCTAAGTCTGAATTTGACAAATCTGAGGAAGTTGCTTCCTCACTGGCTAGATCTCCAAATCAATTTATTTCCAACCTTTAATTTCAATGAAGAGTGTGTTCTTCCAATTGTGGTCAACTTTGGCTGCTACCAACCAACCCTAACCTAACAATCTATCATACACTTTCTTTTGTAGTTAGATGACCACAAAATTTAATAAAAAAAATTAAGTTCCAATAAATACCTTTTGGGCCATTAAATCTCCTAACACCTCGATTCCTTTTGGGCTAGATGATCAACTTGCCCAAACTTTTCTAAGTGTCTTCTAGAAATACATTCACACTAGACCTGCCATCCACAATTGTACTAGCATGATTCCTTCCAAGGATCTTCTTGTGCACCACCATTGGTTTCTTTGACATGTTAACCATCAATAACATGGGATTGATCACCTTGTCTCCCAACAATGGCAGTTCGATTATGGGGTCTTCATTATCTATGGATTTTAAATGGATGATAGCATGCACTATCTCATTCTTTTCAAATACAATATTAGTCAGCATTTTAGAGTTCAAGAATACTTTGTAATAAATCCACTACTTTAATTGGTATAGTAGTTTGAAGTACTTGCCTTGCAATAATTTTTTTGGATTGCAACTGATTTGTTACTATACTTGCATGTGCATTTGAATGGAAGCTTTCATTATCCATAGCATGCTCCATCTCAATTCTTGCTTCACAAATTCTTTCTTTTTCTCTACATGGGTCCAAGTACATAGCCTTCTTTGTTTAAGCTCAAGTAATGGCAAATACTTCATTATGCCTCTCCACATCAATCATATTGATGATGGCCTTTTGCTTCAAACATCTCGTGTCTTCATGGGCTCTACATCCACACCATTTGCACAATAATACCATTTTGTCCTACTTTCTATGGCAATCTCTTATGAAATGTCCCCATTCATCACATTTTCAACATTGTATAATGAGGCAACCTTTGGAGTCATATTGTATCCAACTCCAACCCCCCCCCTCTTCAATTCCAATAGTTGCCCACAAATGCATTCATGTTATTTTACAACTTTGGTGGAGTGCTTGGTGGAGTGGACTACTATCTTTGTGTGCTTCTTCTCTTCAAATTATACAAATACTCTTTTATTGAAGGACCCATAAGCTAGCAAATGTAGCAAAACATTTTCTTTGGACAATTATGTTTGGTGTGACCCTCATGGTTGCATATAATACACCATAGTTCTTTAAACTCTTTGCTAATTTATTTCTCCACCTTCAATGCCTTCATCATTCACAACACGTATCTCCTTAATGCTTGTACCATCCCTATTTCACTATCACTGCTTCCATCTAATTTATCATCTTCATGAATTTGTCTTTTAGATCATGAAGACATCTTGTCCTCCCTTTCTATATCCATTGCATTATTATATACTTCAACATATGTGACAATAGTACAACTTTCGTTCCTTAATGAAGGAATGATGCCTTCAATAAACCATATTTTCTTTAAATCGTCAACAAGTTTCTTTTCTAGTTTTACAAGATTCTTTAAGCCTATGATTATAAGCTCTTATATTTTTGTGCTTATTTGAATTCTTCTTCAAAGACATTCTTTAATTCCTCCCACGTATTTCAAGAGGTTGGTTCAATCTCTATATACCAATCAATAGCCACACCGTTGACGGTGGTTGGAAAAGATCATAGCCAATATGCTCTATCATCTTGGCCATTTGTTGTTCAAATCGTTTCACTAGTCTTACAGTGCCTTACAGGATACTTCGATCCATTAATTGTAAACTTAAGTAGATTCTACCTTTCCACAGTAGAGCTTAATGTTGGAGTCACCATGGTTTTACCTTGATGCAAACTTAATCCTTGGAAACTACTCCTCAAGAAGTTTTGATTCAAACATTTTAGTTCTCCTTTAGCACACTCAAACACATGGGAATCCCTTACTCTTCCTACAACTTCAGCATTACACACACTTGTTGATGTAATAGCGGCGGAAGATATCTCTCTCTAAATCGAGAATATTAAATATTAAATAAATAATTGTTAAGGCAAGTTGGCCTTATTATAATTAATATTTTATTTTAAGAGGTCGACCAAGTGAAGAGTCGCCTTGCTTATGAAGAGTCTCCTTGCATTGTATATATAGATGATAATCCATTTCATCATCAATTAATTCGTTCTCAAGTCAATTCGCACTTATCAAGGAGTTCAGATATCTACAACAGACCATCATTTGCTTAGAGCAGATCGATATGAAGGATATCTATAGCAGACCATCATTTGCTTAGAGCAAATCGATATCAAGGATATCTACAACAGACCATCATTTGCTTAGAGCAGATCGATATCAAGGAGAATTCATAGAAATTGTGTATTCTCATCTAGGAGAGGTGTTGTGTTTCATTATATCAGATTGAACTAGAGTCTGGCCCAATTGTAAGCAGATTTCTGCTCTCTTCATTTAATATATAAGAGATACATTTTGGCTGGGTTTTTCTCCCTCGAGAAGGAGGGTTTTCCCAGGGTAAACTGTTGTGTTCATTTGTCTTATGTGTTGCATTATTAATTGCTTACATTTCTGATCTAAAACTAACATGGTATCAGAGCGGATCTAAGAAAAAATCTAATCAGATTTGTTAAGCAGTTAAGTCAACTTTTCATCTAGGGCAGATCTTTAAGGCAAAAAGGTTGCAAATTATTTCAGACCTAAGGGCAGATCTTTGAAGGTGAATTTGTGCAAAAAAAGAAGATGGTGATCGGTGTCAAGGTATAAGATAGACTTGATGGAGCCACAAACTTCAACTCTTGGAAACCCAAGGTACTCATTGCATTAGAGGAGAATGATCTTCTTGATTTTGTGGAAAGTGATATGCCCAAGCCTTTCGATGATACTAAGAAAATCCAGTGGAAGAAAAATAGCATGAAGGCTAGAAAGACCATGATAGACTTTGTGATGGATCACCTAGTACCAATCATCTCCAAGTTGAAGACAGCTAAAGAAATGTTTGATACTCTAAAAGGATTGTATGAGATCAACAATACCAGCAGAGCCCTTGCTTTGAGACAACAGCTTCACCATGTAAAAATGGATAAAGAAGATTCAATCATCTCATTCTTTATGAAGATTGTTGATTTAAGAGATCAGTTGAGCGCTATTGGGGATATAATTGCAGACAAAGATCTTGTTATGTTGGCACGAAATGGTCTTCCCCAATCTTGGGAACCTTTTATTTAGAGCATCAATGGGAGATCCAAGTTGCCCAAGTTTGATCGTCCTCGAGCTGATTGTATTCAAGAAGAGTCCAGGTTGGCAACAAGAGGAATTGGGCGAAACTATCATGATGTAGAAAATCAAGTTCTTGCTACACATACTTCTAGAGAAAGAGGCAAAGGAAGAAAAAGGAATAGAGACAAAGGATCAGATTCTACCCCAGAACCGAAGAAGAAGGATCTCTCTCACATTCAACGCTTCAGGTGTGACAAGTATGGTCACTTTGCTCGAGATTGCAAATTAAGGTCTACACAACTTGTTTCTACTGCAGAAATTGGCATAGGGACATCTCAGAAGGAGCCAAGTTCCAAAGTCAATTCAGAAGGTTTCTTATTCTAAAGTCGATCAGTTTCTTCGAAGTGGAGGAAATAACATTCAGAGGGAGTCTGGCAAACCATCAGAGGCAACCTTGGATGAGGAGGTCAGGAGGTTGATGCAAGTAATTGGAGCTTCAGAGGGAGTCACATCATCATGAAGATTTGTGTAGTTTATATTTCTCTGAGATGGAGAAATATGAGGTGAAAGCCCTTGTAGTGTATATTTCTCTAAGACGAAGAAATATGAGGTGAAAGCCCTTGTAGTGTATTTTTCTCTGAGACGGAGAAATATGAGGTGCAAGCCCTTGTTCATCTCTGAGACTGAGATAAGACATCATGTTAAGAGACTCCATGACGCCATCACGTTGAGAGACTCCGTGATGAACCCATTGTACTTGTGTTTTTCTGCACATGGGAGTAGCCATGGTGGACGTCATGTTGAGAGACTCCATGACGACATCACGTCGAGAGACTCTGTGATGGGCACTTGTGCACATGCTTCTTTCCACTCATGGGAGTAGCCATGGTGGATGTCATGTTGAGTGACTCCATGACGATATCACGTTGAGGGACTTCGTGATGAACTTTTTTCCACAAATGGGTGTAGCCATTGTGGGTGTCATGTTGAGACTCCATGACATGGATATCTGAAAAGATACCTCCCTGGCTAAGAGGGAGTGTTGATGTAATAGCGGCGGGAGATATCTTTCTCTCTAAATTGAGAATATTAAATATTAAACAAATAATTGTTAAGGCAAGTTGGCCTTATTATAATTAATATTTTATTTTAAGAGGCCGACCAAGTGAAGAGTCGCCTTGCTTGTGAAGAGTCTCCTTGCATTGTATATATAGATGATCATCCATTTCATCGTCAATTAATTCGTTCTCAAGTCAACTTGCACTTATCAAGGAGTTCAGATATCTACAGCAGACCATCATTTGCTTAGAGCAGATCAATATCAAGGATATCTACAGCAGAACATCATTTGCTTAGAGCAGATCGATATCAAGGAGAATTCATAGAAATTGTGTATTCGCATCTAGGAGAGGTGTTGTGTTTCATTATATCAGATTGGCCTAGAGTTTGGTCCAATTGTAAGCAGATTTCTGCTCTCTTCATTTAATATATAAGAGATACATTTTGGCTGGGTTTTTCTCCCTCGAGAAGGAAGGTTTTCCCAAGGTAAACTGCTGTGTTCATTTGTCTTATGTGTTGCATTATTAATTGCTTACATTTCTGATCTAAAACTAACACTTGTTTCACCTTCTAGTTCTTTTTTCTGCCCTGCAACCCTTACCCTTGGGAGTTTGGACTCAGTTTCCTCTTCTATTAACAATTCTACATCTATGAAGAAGTCTATCTCCCAACAAAGACTTCCCTTGTCTAGAGGAGATTGTATGGATTATTCATATTGAACTTGGTCTATAAGGTTGACCCACACTGTCCAATAATGGAAGGTGTCTTGTTATTTCCACACACTCTTCCTTCATATGGTTATTTGTAGAAGTTTTGAGTTTTTTGATATCTTTTCACCCAACTATGACCCCGAATCTGATTTCTACTTTGGGATGGGCTTCAGCTTCAGATTTGCACTATTGAAGTCTCTTCAACGACCCCTCTTAGTCTTCTTTCTCTGTTCTCTTTGCTCTATCAACCTTAAAGATCATCTGATCTCCCAATCCTGACCATGGTATGGTCTCTTCCTACCTTTATTGGGGTCTAAGCGCATGAATATCTTAAATCAAACCCAACTTATCTTAAGGCAATGATGCCAAATGTTTACTCTTCTATTTGACAAAATGAACAAGTGAAATAATGAATAGATAGAGTAGTAAAATATATCTTTATTCACACATGTTCTTGCAGAAGTAGACCAAAGACGATCAGCCAAGGATCAGACTCCTTTCCCTGACTATGCAAAGTTTATTTAAAGAGCCCAACAATTGCTAAGAAAAACACAAATATCTATGAACTCCTCTAACTACCTAAAAGCCGACAAACAATTAATACATAGTTTGATACAACCATATTAACAAAACATAATTAAAGGCATTGTATGCTGACTACACTCTTTAGTAATTTTTGGAGCTTGTTGAGGTTGAGTGGCTTCTGAAATCACTGTACTTCCTTCTTAAATGGTGCAGCAAGGAGTAGTTGCTTCATAGGCTAGAGAATTCCATCCAAATTGAGTTGTCTCTAAGTTAATTTGCATTGTTTCAATTTGAGCATATTTGTTATGTTTCATTTCAGGAATTGTATATGTTATTTGTTGTACTCCATTACACATGCCTTTTGAATGTTGGAATCCATCGTGTATGGTAAGGGGATAAAAATTGAGTTGTTAAGAGGTCTTGCCATTGCAAACTATTTGTTGATGACTAATTGTGAGCAATATCCACCATAATTTACAAATAAGAATATTGCAAGTTTTAACCATTGTTAGTGGTAGAAAAAATGTTTAAAAGTTATTGCAAGGTTTACTCAAGTGATAAAACATCATTTTGCTTCAATTTGTAATGCTATTGATTTAATGTTCAAAATGCAAACCATTTAATTTCATTTTCATGTTGCTTAACACTGATTTTATTTTATTTTGAAAACAAGAGTATTATTTTTTTACTAGTGTATAGTTTATCATTTTATGGTACAAAAAAAAGTTGTTTTCTTCAATTTGTAATGTTACTCATTTAATGTTCAAAAAGCATTTGAATTAACATTGTTGTTTAGTTTCAACACTATTGTTTTTAACATTTTTGGCATTAAAAATGCTACTTTGAAATATATATTTCTGATTTTATCAATGTCAAGTTTGCACTTAGCATAAAATGGCATTAAGAAGTAAAGCCAACCAACTAGAGGAAATTACACATTGGAAGAATGGCATGCCAAGACCAAACACAAGGGCTATTATTTACAACTTTACGGGCTGATGATGAATTAAGGCAATAACTACTGCAGGCTGAAGACGAGTGTAAGCACCAATTGCCTCAAGTCCCACCTTGCACATATAGCTGACTGTGACATCAAATTGCGTCCCAATGTCGAGCCAAAGGTAGAACAAGAAATGAAAGTGGAGAGGATGAGGACACATTCAACCATAGCAAGAGTCTGAATTAACATTGTTGTTTAGTTTTAACACTATTATTTTTAACATTTTTTAGCATTAAAAATGCTACATTGAAATTATTTACAACTAGAGGAAATTACACATTGGAAGAATGGCATGCCAAGACCAAACACGAGGGCTATTATTTACAACTTTACGGGCTGATGATGAATTGAGGCAATAACTACTGCAAGCTGAAGATGAGTGTAAGCACCAATTGCCTCAAGTCCCACCTTGCACATATAGCTGACTGTGACATCAAATTGCGTCCCAATGTCGAGCCGAAGGTAGAAGAAGAAATGAAAGTGAAGAGGATGAGGACACATACAACCATAGCAAGAGTCTAAATTAACATTGTTGTTTAGTTTTAACACTATTATTTTTAACATTTTTTGGCATTAAAAATGCTACATTGAAATATATTTTTCTGATTTTATCAATGTCAAGTTTGCACTTAGCATAAAATGGCATCAAGAAATAAAGCCAACCAACTAGAGGAAATTACACCACTTGGAAGAATGGCATGCAAAGACCAAACACAAGGGCTATTATTTACAACTTCTACAGGCTGATGATGAGTTGAGGCAATAACTACTGCAGACTGAAGATGAGTGTAAGCACCAATTGCCTCAAATCCCACCTTGCACATATAGTTGACAGTGACATCAAATTGTGTCCCAATGTCAAGCCGAAGGTAGAACAAGAAATGAAAGTGGAGAGGATGAGGACACATACAACCATAGCAAGTCATGAAGCCCAAGATAGCGTAGAAAATAATGGATATGATAGATTGTGGGCTTCGGTTGTGGTATATGAATTTGTGACAAATCCATTGCATCTAGCTCAAGTAGAGTCTAGTCGCAAAGCTTTCTTGTTCCCAAAAGCATGTCTAGATCACAATCTTCACTTTAAGGTACAACATGGAACAAGGACAAAAGAAAGGAAGCAAATGTGGATAGTGCTAATTTCTTGTTCTACAACAACCTTCCTTTGAATGTGGCAAAAGAGCCCATATTAGGAGAATTTCACATGGCACTCACTTATATTAACAATTAACATTAGTGGATCAAATCTCCAAAAAGCAGTCACAAATGCAAAAACAAACATAAAAAGAAAAGGAGGCAATGGCACAAGTACAGATGCACACTACTTTTAGATGTATAGTTAGATGGAAGGAATCATACCCTTCACAACTTTGAATAGTGGAATGGCATTTCTGAGATCCATAGACGCCTCAAATAAGATAAAAAAATGCAAAAATATTGAGTATAATGCTAGAGGAGATCATGTTAGAGGTGGGCATTGAAAATATGGTGCAGGTTGTAACCAATAATACGACAGGTTGTATGGAGATTGCTTCAAGAGAGGCAACCACCATCTCTTTAGACCCTTTGTGCTTCCCATTGCCTTAACCTTCTCTTGGAGAACATAGAAAAATTTCATTAAGATCAATTGCATATGAAGCCAAGAACATCACCAAATACATCAACAATCACCCTTAGATTCTCAAATTGATGAGAGATCACACCAAGAGAAAAGAGCATGTGCAAGCGTTACACAAATTTCACCTAATCTCCTCACCTTATAGAGCATTTGTACTTTATTGGCATCTTTGAAATAGATGTTTGTGAGCCAAGCATGGTGTCATGTCCCCAATTTGGAGCAATAAGGAGAATTTATTAAATTAATTATTTATAAAGTTATTAAATAAATATATATTAAAAGGTGATCTTATATTTAATTAATTTAATATTAAAGTGACTAAAAATAAAATAATATCAAAAAGTCACTTATAATATTTTATTCTAGAAGCTTCTTGGAGATGCTTGTGAATTCTTTATAAAGAGCTTTTGGAGGGCATTTGAGATCATCTTGAGTTGAATACAATTTCTGATTATTGGAGTGCTTGAATGCTTGACTTAGCCTGAGGGTTTGAATCCTCTTGTATGCTGCTTTCGGTTGTGCAACACCAACCCTAGCTAGAGATTGGGGGAAGATATTGCAGTCTTTCCATCTTAGGCAAAATTTGTGGCCAAAGGCCAATTTTGGTTAAATCAATTGGAGCACATCATTCTCAAATTTTGGAGATATTCTCAGCTTGGTGGAAAATCGATTTATGGAACTTGATCAGATTTGGTGATAGAGGTAATTGCATATTATGGAGGACGATTTTTGGTATTGATGAGGATGGCTTGAGAAGGAGAATTTCTGTTTGAGAAGGTGACAAAAATCAGACTTTGTTGCTTGGCTGGGCGCTCCTCTAGGGTGGTGCGATTATTGTCTAGAGGGCTGGGAAAATTCCAAATAAATGCACATGAGTTCGTGGGATGCATACACAGCTGGGCGCTTGCACTAGGAAGACAAATTCGAAGGCTTCAAGGAGAATCGATTATTTCTTTGGAGGCTGCCATCGACATAACAGGTTCTGCATTATGTAGTTTTGCATCATTTAGGAGATCGCTGTTTTAGACAGCCATTGCCATTGTACAAACTCAGTCATATATTTCATTTAGCTTGCGAACAGCCCATAGTTGCATCGCTGTCCTAAGACAGCCACTATCAATATCATTGTAAATTCAGACATGTATGGAGGGTCGATATAAGGATTGGTTAGACATCTTGCATCTCATTATCAGCATTGTAGTTCTTTCATATTGGCAAATAAAATCTTTGGAGATTGGCTGCAATTTGTATTTGAATAATAAGTTTCATATCAGCATCTGTAGTTTGCATAACAAGTGTTTGACGGACTTTCAAGTAGTTGCACAAGTCATTTCAGTCATATGTTTGCATGTGAAAATACAAAAACAGCTTGCACATCATTTCTCTTTCAATAGTAATCAATTTGCATCATTGATAAAGCATTCAAATCAGCATTGGCATCAGCCAAATCAAAACAACTCAAAACAGTGGGTTACAAGGTTGCAGCAAAGTGTTTGTCAAATTGTCTAAGACAGAAAATCGAGATTGTTATATCAGATTTGGCAAGGCACTTTACAGTGGTATCAGAACTTCCATTCCTGCCAACCTATTTGGGTTATGAGCGAAGAGATTTGGGACATTCCAATTCAAAGTCCTTTTGACAGCTCTCATAGAAGGTTGAGAAGGGGTCCAGGTCCATTTGATGATATGGAGGAAAGTAGCAATCAGCATCTACTTAATGATCTTGCAAGAGGTCAACAAGAAATGAGGGAAGAAATGGCTAAAGGGCAAGAAGAGTTGTCACAAATTCTCAAACAACTTTTGAACAATGGGAACAACAATAGGAACAATGGGCAGAATGGTCAGAATGGTGGTCATGATAACAATGATATAGCTCAGAACAATGTTAGGGTAGCTAGCAGAGCGACTCCGAGGCCTCTCATGCCTCAATTCTTGGGTGAATAGGTTGCTGCATGTTGGCGTAACAACTAACACCTCTGGAGTACAAGTTGTTATGAACAGCCTATGCACACTACGCAATGAGTGCTCTTCGAATTATGGAGGGGAAGCTCCCTCGATGTGCTTTGACAAATATACTTTGCAAAGGAAAAATAAGCTAAAACTACTTCCTGTCTTTTTGTTTCAGCTGCTAGAGGCACAAGACTTTCTTGAAAGAACTTTTACGTTGCAGCTGAGTTTTCTCTGGTTTTGCAAATCAACTAAACTACAACTTATATCTATCCAATCTCCTCAGGAAAACAGAGCAAGAGGAAACGGAGCAAGGTTTGACTATCTGACGATAAGCGGGTTTAGACTCTCTACTTGAAGGCAAGGTGGCACAACTATCATCTCAATCTAAACCAACTTATTGGGCACAACAGATTTAAGAATTTACTAAGACGATCTTATGAAACCCTAGGTGGTATAACACTTGATCGAATCAGCAAAGCCTTCACAAAACAGCCTTTATCTTTATAATCTCACGAAACCCTAGGTGGTATAACCTTCAATTATATTGATAAAGATTCACAAAACAGATTTATCGCTGCAACTTCTCGAAACCCTAGGTGGTATAACGATCGATCACAATGGTAAATTAACACAAAACAGCCTTATCACCTTAATCTTTTGGAACCCTAGGTGGTATAACAATTGATTTCAATGATAAAGATGTTCAAACAGATATATCTAATCTATGGAAAGAATTCAGCATCACAATCTTTCGAAACCCTATGTGGTATAACAATCAATTGCAATAGTGAAGACACATGAACAAATACGAAAAAGAGCAATATTGAGGGCAAGGTGGGCACAGCATATATTTCTCTCTCAAGCAAAAGTTATTTACAAATGAGCGTAAGCTCTTATTTATATACATCAAGGTGTAGGGAACCCTAAAATCACCTTGTGTTATCTATAGTTCCTGCAATGCATGCAAGCAATGCGCCAAACCCTAATTAAGCAAACTATACAGTTAACTGGGCAACTACCCTCAGTTTAACTGAAACATCTAATCTAAAAATGGACAATTGTGCGAGCATGCACGTCCTTATTGAAACAAGTTAACTGGAAGACTATCATCAGTTAACGAAAACCCTAAATACAACTCCAAGTGTAAGAAGGCGATTCTCAGAATAGGTATGCATGTGATGACAACCCCGAGTTAACTGGAAAGGATAACATCCAGTTTAACTCGTGTGTGTGAAGTCTATCCTGAAAAGTGGGAACTGAAGTTCACTGTGAGTGATCTCGAGCAATCAACCCCTCAATGAGATTGTTGATGTATCACCGTCTGGAGCGATGAGACTCTGACGAAGAATGCTATGTCGATGCAGCATGTCCTCACCAGCTGTGATCGAGACCTGAAGTTCCCTTCTGCTCCTCGTTGCTTCATCAAAAAGTGCTGACATGACTGTAAGTTGAGTAACCTTACAGCCAACTGTCTCCCCACTGAAAATGGTATGAATGAGTGCCCGGAGTTCTGACTGAACATCTGTAAGCTCCACGTAGGCACCACCCTCAATCTGATAACGGCACGGTAAGCGAGATACAAGAGTCCTCACAAACCGGAGTGCACTAGTGGCGTGCTCTCTACTCTCAGCCAACTCTGATGCTAAACTGTCTTCTATCTTTGCTCACGAAAACCAAGCTGTGTCTTCCAAGAGTAGATAGCCTCTCTTGTCTCTGCATCCGTCAGCAGCCTTCGCCGTAGGCTGGGGTGAGCAATCAGGAAATTTCATCCTTGGGTTTGTTAATATCATATCCCGTTCCTCATCACGAAGAAGGCGAATCACGGGCTCTAGGTACGTTGTCACCTTGTTGATATAACTACGTAAGCATAATGCGGCCTCTAGCAAAATCCTCCCATTCACTCAAGCACGCGCCATATGCAACTAAATGATTAGTGACTTTGCTCTGCTGGTGGCTCAAGCATCGGTGGGAGTGTGTTAATGGCTTCTGGTCTGTGCACAAGACTAGAAATGTACTGATGAAGCTGTCTGATTTCAGCTTTGAGGGCTGCTTTGTCTTCTCCGTCCTTTAGTATTCTGTCCCTGGCACTATCTGTAGCAACTTGAAGAAGATCAACTTGAGTCTGGCGTGTGCTGCGACCAAGGTTGACTGTGATAACTTCAAAATCCTGAGACTCTAAATCAGCCAAGCTCTTCCCCTGCGGAGGTACAGCAGTCTCGATAACAACCTCCATGTTAGTGTTTCTCTCTACGTGAACCATGTTCTTAACCCTCTTATCTGGCGCATCTTGGTAAATGTCATCGAAATCGGAATGATTGAGAACATAAGATAGCTGCCTCCTCTTCTATTCCTAAGTGAGTCGATCAAGATGGAACCTCTTTAATGCTACTAGAAGGAATTACACTAAGCGGCCAGGAGAGTGTGCAGTGAGGTAGTGTGAGGGCCCAACTGCGAGGTGGAGAGTCAAGTCCAGCATTCAATGTGAATTGGGGTGGTGTGACTCTGGCCCGATGTAGGAGCTTGAGGGCTGAGACCTCAGTGCTTGGCGGGCTCAGGCTGATCTACAGGCAGCTCTGTGATAAGCGGTGTCATGGGGAGCTCTGTATGTAAACGATGGCAAGCGCCTTGCCCTTTGAATTATTTGGCGCCTGTACTTTCTTAGGAAGGTTACTCCTCTTTTTCTTGTTAGGTTTTGACGAAGAAGGTAGCGAAGGATTTACCACCACTGGCGGCTCTGCTCTAGGAACACTTACTCTTCTTGTCTTCTTGCTGTCGAGGTAAAGTATACTGTTCTGGATGACTCTACTAGACCTCTCCTTGACCGTTGCATATTCTTTGGCGTACCAATCAACTGCTGGCAACGGTTGTGTGTCGACCTGCTCTCTGAAAAACTGAGGAAGAACCTCTCCCTCATCATCTGATAAACCTCCCACATCCTCTGACAAGAAAACAGAAATCTGTGAGAGAGAGAAGCGGCCGTAACTGCGTCTGCGAACCTCGAAGTCATCTGCGCAATTTGCCCGGTAATCCTCCATAGAAGGCTCGTGATATATACCTCCAGCGAGGCGAGCTGTATAATGACCTGAAAGGTCATAAGCACGTGCTTCGACAAGGTACTTAAGATGATATCTCTCAAGTTCCTGTCCTGCGATCTTTGCATCAATTGCCGACTTGCACCAATACATTCCAAACTGAAAAGGAAAGTTGAGTGATGGTCTGTGCCTGCGGCGTAGAAGACGATGAACATCATGCATCTACCTAAGGAATTCCTGAAAGATTGTTTTATCCGAAGGATAACGTGGAAGCATAGCTGGATTTC